>JAHVYC010000055.1:184226-263317 GCA_020623665.1 Calonectria multiphialidica | reverse complement strand
CAGCAGCACCAGCACCAGCACCAGCTCACAGTCGTACCGGCACAAGGGAACACCAAAGCTGCCCACCCCTGCAGTGGGTTGGTTGTTTGGCCCCCCGAGGTGCAGCAGATATGAGGTGATGCGCTGGCAGATGGGCCCGTCTGTGCGGGACCACAACGGGACGACCCTGCCCCTCCCTCTCCCTATCATCAGGGTTACCCCTCCCCCGGTGTTAAGGACGATGGTTATACCGGTCTGTCGGGCGAATGATTAGCTCTTGGGCCACGGTGGGAGGGGAGGGGGGGGAGGGGGAAGGGGGATGAGCGCGCCTCGAAGCCATCGCGGCATCGCCTGTAGAGTTTCATAGGGCCGCTCCGAGCGACCGGGGGGACCGCTGCTTCCCTCCCTCCCCCCGGTCCCATTCCCTGATGTTGGGTTTCGACGACGGCTGCCAAGATGTAACCGCCCTAGCTGCGGTCCTGTAGGTTAATAGGCCGCAGCTTCTCGTCCTATCCATCGCGCTGTTACCCTACCGCCGCCCAATGACCTGATGCGGACGTCAGTGGTTCAAAGCGTCCCCGCTCGACTTGCATGCGCTGGTAACGTAGTCTCGAGGGCAGACGCGCCAACGCAGAAACCAACCTAGAGAGGTCCGGTTGCGGGAAGGGATACGTAAAAGAAAAGAAAAAAAGTCCCAGGCGGATGGTTCGGGGAAGCGGGCACCGCCCTCCCCAAAAGCCGTGCTCCCAAACCATTTCCCCAGTGGCTTTCCGTTCCCGTGGTGCCGGGATTTGGGGTCCATCTCTCCCGTAAGCTTCTACTCGGTAGAGTTTGAGCTAGAGCTGATGTTGGGATGATGGTTGTGAAGTCAGAAGTCTCACATCCTCCTCATGTCCTCTTACTCACTTACACATCACCTCTCTGTTTTCCCATGGCCCCAACAGAAAGTAACGTAGACTAGCCGCCTCTGGCAATTCTCTTCTAATCAGAAAGCATGTCATAAAAGAAAACCACCAATGTCCTAATGGCCTCAGTGTTTGTTGTCTGATGACCTCCTCGAATCTCCTGCGAGAAACTCGCGACTCCTCACACCATAAGCCAGACCACGGGACTCCACAGAGCTCATTTTTGTTCAGACGCTACAACTGCACCTCTCCACTTCTTCAACAAAGTCTCCTGCCTTCTCCTGCCTTCATGCCTCCATCTTCGGCACCGAGCTTTCCGGGCTGCAGGGCCGGAGTGCCGTTCCCAATTGGCGCGATTACACTAGCCGTGGTCAGATGAATCTCACACTCACATGAGAGAAAGGGAACAACCCTTTCGTCCTTTCCTTTTCTCTCTCCCCCCCTTTCCCGAACTCGCCAATGTCATAGTAACGGTGTGCGGTCTGCTCCCGACCAATAGAGCCCGGGTGAGGTCCAGCCACAAAAGCTCGACAACTCAGTCGCGGGGAGGAGTTGGTTGGGTTGACAGTCACCCTAGTGGGTTGTCGGCGGTGGACCCCAGCGGCTCTCCCGTCTCTTAGCACCGCCTGCGTGGTCGGTAGAGGCCCGCTGGCCCAATGGGTTGGTACGCTGCCAGACCTTTGGTCCAAGCGAGCCAAAATGTCGGTGATGCCTGCAAACTATCGGTCGGAAACGGCAACTCGTACAGTGCGGCCACGGATAAGTTGGTCTCAGATGCGTGTCTGTAGAAGGGTTTTCCTTCCCTCCTTTTTCCTTTTCCTTGCTGCCTTCCCCATCTCGGCTCTTTAGTCCTTCAATTACCGGCTTGGTTATCCACCTATGCAACCATGACTCGCTCGCAAGTACGAGCGGAGGATGCCGTGACCAGCCCTTCTGCACCTTGCCGCCCGACATCCCTGCGTGAAACGCCAGCCTATGTACTCCGGATGTAGAGAACCATTTTCGAGCTTCCCAGGAGTAAAGAAAAAAAGTTGTTATTATTATACTCTGAGCCATGGCGCCGGGATCTACATTTGGCTCCTCTTACCGTCATTTTTGTCTTCCCATCATTGGTGGTGAGACACGACCAGTGTGCACTATTAGCTTGGCGAAACCTTCAGATAGTCAGAGGAATTGTACTTTTTTTCATTTGCAGAACGGACAACGCTCCACTGTTATTCCTTGTATCTGTGGTTGCTTTATCCGACGGCCTATTAATTTGCCCTGGAGCAGTACGAGAAGGGCTCCTCAGTTGGTTCGCTCCATCTCGCCAAGCCACGCCCGGCTGTATCTTTTCCCCCCGTCATCAATGTCGCTACCCTTGCGTTCGCTTGGAGTCGAGGCGCAAACGCGTCGGAATATGCGCACAAAAGAACCTCCCAGTGGTTTAGTTGCAGCCTGGCTCAATCTCGGCACAGATGCAAGTCACCGCTTCTGGAATTTTGGGGGGGATGGGGGGACCGAGACACTGGGGTTGAGGGCCGTCGTGGCTTCGGCCAACATCGCCGCGCCCGAGCCCCCTCCCCCGTGATTCCGACCACGGCCGCAGGTGATGACCTGCATTAACACAATGTGTTCCGAGAGTCTGGGCCGTGGCCCAGCGCCATCTTTCCGTGCTTTTTTTTCTCGTGCCCGTTAAGCCTCAACCCACTTTGGAGCATTCTTGCTCAGTGGTCTCGACCGGGCCTCAAACCACCCTCCGGGATCCCACTTTTGTGAGGCTGAGGCGCCCTTCTGCACGGGCTAATTGCCCTCGCTTGGGAGGCGATTGCTGTTCCTTGAACACGGCACCTCTGCCTCTGTGGCTTGCGTGGCCTCTGGCTATCGTGTTTGCGGCACAGCCAGAAAAAGACGGCTCTTGGCGGCAATTGAGTCTTTTGATTGCCTGATCGTCCTGTTCTTGCCGTGTCGGTGTCTGAGTTGGACCAAGGCCCCACGCCGGGACCCGTTCCGCCAGCACCGGGCCAATACTACATTCCGAGTGCCTATTCCCATGTATTCGCGTATTGACGAGGCGGCATGGTGCCAAAAGAGGCCACGAGCGGGCGATCCGAAGCCATATCAGGTTTTGTCCAAATGCTGGATACTGCGTGAGCACGTTGACGTCGATGATGGTCTGAGCCCCCGCAGCTGCGAGGCTGGTTACAATCTTCAATCCCACTGTCCTCCGATAACCCACAGTTATTTTTTTTCTCGTTAGTCCTCATCCGGCAGTTACACAAACATAGAAATCCGGGGGGCACTGGGAAAAGCACCGGCCTTAAAATGATACATCACTTTCGCTAGTCGGTCTTGCGGCTTCTTCCGCGGCCCCGGGACAAGGATCTGTGCAAGCCTTTTGAGGGCCGAGCCGCGGATCTGTTTATTCCTAAACTGCATAGGGCCTAAACATACGTAGATCCATTAAACGATCACTAATAGACAATTTGTCAAGTTTGAGCGTCATCGGATGGAAATGATATGTGGTCCCAATTTAGGACATGTTTCCGTTTTGGCAAGAGAACCGAGCGAAGTTAGCCTTACCCTATAGTCGCAGCACTTGATCACTCTGGCCTTATGAGGAGCAAGAACCCAAACGGTTCTGCGTCTGTATTTAATATATATATTTATGTTTAGTTAAAAAAACAAGTAGGAGGCTTAACTAGGTGTTCTGGGGGCGGGTGCCTAGGCCAGTAGCTCGCAAGTAGATATACATATGCTTTATAAAGACCATCGTTGTTAATCCCTTTTTCTTATTATGGAGATATGTCAAGTTCTGTAGGTAGTGAGAAAACCATCAAACGCCAAAGTGAACATATGGCACCCAACCCAAGCGATGCGCCTCGTTGTCGGCATTTTCAATCAACTCTATATTCCGCGCCAGCGAGTCGTTTGCAGGCGGCCCACCCCTGACAGCGAGAGCATGGAACTGATCATGTTTCCCAGGTATTTCTGCCCTGCAATCCGTTGCACATCTTTGATTCGATTCTTCTGCCCAATCCAACCAGTCATCGCGCAGCTTTCGACTCGCCCTGTGGAGCCCCAGGCAGACCGATTCATCACTCATTTTCCCAGAGGCCATTACTTCATATGTCATCCTCGCCATTTCTACACATACATCGTCCTTGACTTCCCACAATGTGCCAATGACGTGGCGAAATCCTGCAAGCTGGCAAGCGCTAATCAGATGTGTCGACTCATCGGCGAAGCTAATGTCGTTGATCCGGCCGGTGCCACAGGCGGAGAGGTATGCAAGAAACGGAGATCGTGCTCGTAGATTGAGGTTTAATAGGTCTGCCACCTCGAGGGGCGTCTTGTTCCAGTCCTTTAGGCAGAGACGACTCCTTAAGGGATCTGATTTGTCTGTGTAGCAGTGACCGGCAAAATGAAAAATCTTGCATGTTTGCAAATGCGCTAGAATGTCCTGCTTCTGTGGAGCCGGTTTCACAGGTTGAAGTGCTAAGGACTCGCACATATCCTCTAACACCTCCACTTCTGTCTCGGCACATGGGAGTGGCTCGCTTCCAACGGTATCTTGCATGGCAACTAGAAGTGCTGCAGCCTTCGTCGACAGCACAGGCTCCTGGCTTCCTTGAGCGTGAATGATTGCCTTTAGGGAGGAGCCGTAGGATGACATGGCTCTATCCAGGACCGTGTCAAAGGAGCCTTTTCGGTGCCTACCTGCCGCATGAAGAGGAAACCTGCTCAGTAAACCAATGGGAACCCACCAGATATGGGGCAGATTCCCATCGGAGGCAGGCTCGTCTAGCCCAAGGGCATCCAATATGGGACCTGTTACTGCATCCCAGAGCCATTCAAGAACCTGCGGTGACCCTAGGTTTCCTTCCACCGCTCTTTCTTCTAGCTCCAACATTTTCAACTTGCCTAGGAATAGTTTTCGTATTTGGTGGTGCTCAATAATCAGGGCGTCGCATCGCAAATCGCTCACGTTGATGACAACAATAGGGCCGCGTCTTGCAGCGGTCTTCATTTCATGGGCAGTCGGAGGCAGAAGAAATCTCTCAAACCCCGGGAGTTTGCGTATTTCTGAAACCAGTTCATCAAACTCATTTCCAGCGTCATATCGGCGACTAGCTTGCTGTCGGCGTAGTTTGTCCGTATCCAATCTCACGTCTGGATTAGTGGATGCATCCAATTCACCTCTGAGTGCTATAAGCCTCTCCGCTAAATGCGGGTTTACTTCCTGCAAGTCTTGGATGTCCGTTCGCATTCCTTCTAGAGATTGGACCAGAACACCTCGTCCCTGCTCAAGATCACTGAGTGCTGCTTCCGGGCCCTGCCCAGCGCTCAAAGCTGCTGCTGCTGCCTGAGAAGCTAGCCCGGCAATTCTTTTAAGCCTGTATTGCTTGTCTGAGTTGTTGAGAGAGTGCGTGTTTAACTTCGGAATGAGGTCTATTGCAAGTTTAGAAGCATGGTATGATTTCCGTACTGCCTCATGGAAAATGGAATCAGATAAGCTCGTGTCAGGGAGAATGTAGTAGCATAACCCAGCTTCTGTGGCAGCTAGAATACGAGTGAGAATTCCAACATTTTCTTGATTCATGGCAGCCGTAAGACACTCAATTGATCTCTCAAGATCCACCTTTGTGTGTGTTTTCCAATGCCTCTCGAAGAAGAGGGACCCTAAATGATGGAAGGTTACTCCTCTGTCCGGATGATTGTGGGGAGTTGCGTCAATGGTCTGCTTCGCAAATTCAATGGACTCATCTAATGTGGTCATCACACCAGTCTCCTTGTACAGTGAAAAATATTGAACGCAGAGATTATTCAGCGTCTTTGATCGGTTGGGGTCATCTCTTGGGGTAATTTCGAGAGCCTGCTGCCCAAATCTAATGGCTGCCTCAAGATCGGACGATATTCTAGCCTCCATATATCGAGCATGCATTTCACCACTAAGATCATGGAAAAGTGCAGCTCTAACTGGATGGTCTACTGGGCTCAGTTCAATGGCCTCTTGTAGAGCTTCCACTGCCCCCGTATGGTCAGAAATCTCTGCAAGTCGCTCGTAGCGCTCTCCTAACTGTTTTGCCAGACAATGCAAGAAGCCTATCCGATCTGGGTGGCTGGCAGACCCGAGCTGCGCAATGGCCTCTCGGATAGATTCAATAGCAGTTTCTTGGTCATCTGTTCCCTCTGTTCTCAGGTATCTTTCGCCATGCCAATTGGAAACGCTGAATAGGAGCCGTGCTCTGTCTGGATGGCCCGTCGGTAACATATCAATGGCTTCGTGAGCGACTCTGATGGATTCATCAAGATCTGCGCTCGTTCCAGAATTTGCATATCTTGAATAGAGTTGATGACCAAGGTTGCGCAACCTCATAGCCCTTTCGGGATGGTTATTTGGAGTGAGCCCAACCACCCTTCGGCTGATCTCGATGGCTTGTTCAAGGTTGTCCATGTCCCCTTTCCTAGAAAATATATGGCCAAGTCTCTCGCTGAGGTTTTCCATCATGAGTGCATAATGCGCATAATTTTCCGAGACCATTCCTAACGCTGTTTGTCCGATATCGATAGATTCTTCAAGGTCGGCAATGTTGTCTATTATTGACCAGCGATCTGCGAGCAAGCCTCCAAGATTGTTTAATGCTTTGACTCGCTCAAAATGATCGGAGGGAATAATAAGAACAGCTTCTCTGCAAGCTTCAATTCCTTCTTCCAGGTCAGCTTTGTTGCTTGTTCTGGAATACCGCTCCCCGAGCCGAGACCCAAGGTTGTTGAGGTATAGTCCTCTGTCTGGATGATCTTGTGGAATTAGAATTATGGCTTCTCGAGTAGCCAAGACAGATTCATCAAGGCATTGTGGGTCACCCGTTCTGGAATACTTGTCACCAAGCTGAACTCCCAAGTTGTTCAAATAAAGCGCTCGGTCATAGTGGTCTTCGGGTGTGGTTTTGACAGCCTCTTGTGCCATTTCAATGGCCCTGTCAAGATCAGCTATCTGCCCTGTTGCTCGATATTTTTCTTGAAGCCGAGCTCCCAGCGTGTTGAAATATGCTGCTCTGCGGTGGTGATCCTGTGGTGTAATTTCAAGTCCATTTTGTATTACACGAATGGCTTCTTCGAGATCATCCACATTTCCCTTTTCTAGATATCTCTCGGCTAGCAAAGCCGAATATCCATTCATCCATTCTGGGAAACTTTCGACACTATCGGGCCCTGAGTCGATTTCTTGCTCCAAGAGCCCGATCGCTTCTTCCAGGTCAGCCAACGTTCCCATTCCGTGGTATTTTTCTCTCAATAACATCGAGAGTCCGAGAACAATATCTGACCCTGCGGGTATTTGAGGTTTGATCGTGCGGATACCTTCTCGAATGATTAAGATCGCTTCATCGATGTCACCTATATTTCCCACCCTTTGATATCTGTCGCCTAAGCAAATCGCCAAATTATGCACAATGTCAGCTCGAAGAGGGTCGTTTTCGGGAACCGTATTCATTAATTCCCGTCTTATATCAATAGCCTCCTCAATATCTTCCAAGTTGCCTGTTCTCTGGTGCCTTAAGCGAAGCCCTCCTCCAATGTCATTCAGTAGGCCTGCGTAATGCGCATTGGTTTTTGATATTTGTTCACGTAGATTGCGCAAGACCTCAAGGGACATTTGAAGGTCATCAATAGAGTTTACTCTCATGTATCGTTTTTGCAGACGCACTCCGAGGTTGATCTTCCATAAGCTTTGAGCGGGATGGTCGGACGGCGCCAGCAGGATCAACCTCTGACTGACTCGAATGAGTTCATCGAGTTCGGCCAAACTATTCGTCCTCAAATACCTCTCATTCAATCGAACCATAAAATTATGGAGTAACGATATAGCATCCTGGTCATCATCGGGCGTGATTTCAATAAGCCTTTGCAAGTAAGGAATCGAGTCTTCCCGGTCAACTACCAGATAGGTGGTATGAAGATGGTCCCGGAGTTCATCCAACATTTCGGACATATCTGGGCTCTCTACTGGTGTGGTATCGACGGCTTCTTGAATAAAGCAGACCGCGCTTTGTATATTACCAAGTTCTTTTGTTCTCGAATATCGATCCGCATATCGATTTCCAAGGTTATTCAACAGCGTCGGTCGATTTTCGTCATCATTGGTAGTCTGATCTAGCGCTTTATGTAGTGCAGCAATGGCCTGTTCAAGATCATGCAGATCGTTTGTTTCAGAGTATCTGTATCCAAGTCGAGCACCAAGGTTATTTAGGTACATGGCCAAGTCGGGATCATCGGGTGAGGCCACATCGACAGCTTCTTGCGTAACCCGCACCGATTCCTCAATATCAGATCGATTCTCGATTTGGTTGTATCTTTCCTCGAGTATTCTCCCGAGATCATCAAGGTACATAGCTCTATCCGTGTCGCTCTGAAATGCGGCAGCAATGACGCTTCGTTTGACTAGAACCGTTGCTTCAAGGTCTGATTCCTCTCCAGTTACGTCATAATTCTCCTCAAGCAAGCATCCAAGTTGGTGCAAATATTCTGCCCGATCAGGACTGTCAAGAGGCGTTTCATCGACGGCCTGTCGCGCGGCCCTGATTTGCTCTGCAATTTCTAGAGAGTCCATTTTTCTTACATATGAGGATGGACTTCTTTAGCTCTCAACGTTTTTGATGGGTTCATGTGGCCAATTCCAAGATTTATCGCAAATCTTGAAAATTAAAAAGAGGGGTAAGTAAGCAGGGTGTACCCAGCCTGTTGACATCCCAGTTTTTATTACTGGAGGTTTTATACTACAGTCAATACACAAAAAATATCGAGGGAGAAAAGAGTTGAGCGAATAATGATGCTGTCAGTCGTATCGACAAAACTTTTGACATGATTTATCGCAGCCAATATTGCGGGCTTTCATTACTTCTTTCCTCATTCACAGTACCGCATTCTGCCTCACATGCTGCCTTTTAATGCCGCACCACCATGTATACCACCAGATGGTTAGTACGTGGCAGGATCCAAGTGGTCTATCGGGAAACCCTTAGGTGGGGGAACTGTCGGGCGGCAGTTTGCGATCTGCGTAGTTGGTTCACTGTGTCGCAGCCTCATCACGAAAGTCAGCCGCATAATGCTTTGCCAGCCCCCAAAATTCATCACAGGCTGAGTGAGCTTAGAAAGCGCTGTTTTACACGGAGGGGCATAATCAAGACAGAGATACGGAGCAAAGGGGTAGTCACTGAAATCATCATCATCAAGAGTAAAGCCACATAATAGATATAATCATGAATGATCGTGATGTAATTCAGATGAATGCTAAAAAGAGGGTCATAGTTGGAGAGGGGAGCCTCAAGTAAGGCGTGTAATCATTACTCGCATTTTCCATCACATTTGTAGAAGGATGCTGACAAAATGTTTGGAAAGGACACGGCGTATGAACCAATGGGCCTTTTATACAATTAAACATTCATCTCAAACCAGTCATGGGTTCATGGATAGCGCCCCATGGTTGTATCTGGAGCCCACGAAAGCTTATGATGCAAAAACCACTGTCAGCTTACATCCATCCAATAGAGTTGTGATGGATAAATTGAATGGGAATTGGAAGGCTGGTATGTACAACACACTACCTGAAGGGTTGTATTGGAGTCCAGGGTAGAGACTCCTACGCCTAATGACTGGATGGGTCTATTAAGCTATGACTGGGCTGAAAAACACGGGGCCATATTGTGATTTGGCTATTGTCGCTGCTGCTACTCATGGCGTAGCCTTACTACACAATTCTGGAACAATTCTGTTCCGTCGCACAGGATCGAAGGATTATTCTAGAATACGCCAGAAGCAATGTCAGATATTACGCAAGAGATCTGCGTCAGAAGGGACTGTACTTTCTTTGTTCTTGGCAATGAAACATCACAGTTTGAGGGTGACATTAATGTAAGCGGCCGCGCATAGCTTTTACTTATCTATGGCCAATGAATACAACCACCAATCCTGCAGGCATTGGAGCATGTGCATAAAGCTTGTTCGAAAGGATTTAAGGGAAGCATCCTTTTCCTGCGGGTGACGAGGCGGGCTAGAAGAGGTCCACGCTAAATTGAGATCAATCCTGCGAATGGAAGGATATTATATTTTGGTACCAGAAAAATAAAACGAACTCCATAGGCGAGACAGTACGCGATGCAATAGTAAAAGCTATGGCTCAGGATCTTGTGTTCGCTGTGGTTGATATCACTCGCGCGGCAGAGAAAACAGAGTCAGAAAAAAAGTCATACTGTCATTAATGGTGTATGTCTAAACCGTGTAAATGGCTCAGAATGCTAGGTAGCTATATAATAGAAGTGAATCTTATACATAAAAACTTTTGCCCAAGGGGGAAAAAAAGCTGCTGCTGGGTCTAAATGCTAGACTTCAGACGGCTTTCCCCCCTGTTGATGGGCTTAGACGTTATTAGGTCCTCCAACTCGTAGCACATCAACTATCTACCGGGAACAAATGAAATGTGAAGCGACGACATATACGTGTCTGAAATGATGGGAATCTGCTTATCGCGAGGTGCGGTACCAGTTTTCGGCGGCATCACCAAGACACTCTCCCACAGTGACACCTAATACCACGTTAGCATTGTACATTCAACTGTCCTTGAGACAAAAGAAGACTTACCTTGGTATCCACCCTGCTGAATGGCAGAAATCATGGCAGGTACCAGAGTGCTGGCGGTGTTGGCATGGACATCATGGGCCAAGACGATGGAGCCACCGCTGCTGAGGCCAGAGTTAAAGAGATCGACACTGTTCTGGATGGCGCTGGGGTCGTCGTTTGCCCAGTCCTGAGTGTCAATGTCGGCCTGGATGACGTGGTAGCCTAGATCTCCCAGGGTCTGAAGAACAGCAGCATTGGTGCTGAAGTAGGGTGGCCGCATGTAAGTTGGGAACTTGCCGATGATGCTCACGAGAGCATCCTCGACCTGCGTCATTTGCGACGTGATGTCGGCGGCAGACAATGTGGCAAGATCAGGATGGCTCCAACTGAATGTATCAATCGAATCAGTACACATGGCCGCTAGACATCGTTTCATCTTGACATTTGAGACCTGACTCACGTGTGAGAACCAACTTGGTGGCCTTCGTTGATCATACGCTGAACGGTAGAGCTGTAGTCATAGATGGATGCGTAGTTCGCTCCATTGACGAAGAAGGTGCCCCTAATGCCTGCGTTGGTAAGGGCAGTGATGATCGAGTCCGTGTATTGGTATGGGCCGTCGTCAAAGGCCACGGCAACCGTGTTGGGGACAGTGCAGCTGGTGATGATGGTGCCAACGGGGACGCTCTGTCGTCGTTGATGGGTCTTTTCAATCGGCGAGGCGGCAACGCCGGCGATGAAAGCAGTCAGGAGGTAATGAGCGAGCATTTTTGCGGAAAAATACTTGTTAAGATGTTGTTGAACAAGGAGTGTGAGAGAGCGTGGGGGAGTAAAGCTGGATGGATGAGTGATGCTTGTGAGGACGAAAGAATCGATTTCAGCTTCCCATCCCCATACTTATATACCACTCGTGATGATTTCTCCTATTCCAACTCAACCATGCAGCATTGTATCAGATTGCCAAGGCACGCCAAATTTCGTAATAGAGGGGATGGCAACTCAGGATGGACAGGTTGATGCAGCCATCTGCAGCCGCTCCGGTATCCCGCTGTATGTTCTATTCGCTTACCAACCAGGATCGGCGGCCATACGGTGCGGTTCATGGCTGCGCGATGTTCCCGTTTCGATGTTGAGGAGCGAGACATGCAGGCGATAAGATAATTGACATGAACTCCCATTGGCAACACCATGGCCCGACGGCTCCATCGTGATGGATATCGGATAATCTTTTCAACTCTGGCTTACGGTTACATGCATACGCACCAGGGATCGTCCAACACATCGGCAAGGGGTTGAATCCCAACAGCGCTGGTCGGGTGACATGTGTTGCTTTTTACTGGTTTGCTTCTTCCTTAGCTCGCATGGTCTCTTTTCACATTTATAGCATGCCAAGACGGGCCGGCGAGAGGTGGTGTGCGAGGCCCTGATGCGAGGCCCAATGTCAGGCCCGATAAGACTATCTCGTGTGGCTGTCGCAATCGCCATGTAAGTCGACTGGGCACTCTAGCTAAAACATGGCAACCTGGATGCCGCGTACGTCGACCGTGCCCGCCTGCGGTGTTGCTTTTGGCCCGGCGGAGGAGTTGTTCCCGGAATGGAGCCAAAACCGCTTCCCCCGGCCGAGAGAGCTCAAATTTTCCTAGCGGATCCGCCCAAGCTAAATGCTTAAATCAACTTGGTTCTAGTTTCAGCCTCCAAATTTCGATCATCACCCTCGCGCCACCCGCTGCCCGCTACTGCACACGACCCAAGGCGCTCGTCGTCAGCTCCTGTGTATCAATCAGCTCGCAGCCCCCCGGGTTTAACTGCAGGCCGGTCGAAAACGATGCACATCTCCGAAGCCCCTCGTCGCGACTCACGACGTCACCAGGAATAACCGGATGGAGCGCGTGCCTGACTAGTGCCAACGCTCGAGACATTCGGGCCCAGAATTCTTTCTCATCTTGTTCCGAGGGAGCCACTGAGAGAAATGTCTGGGAATACAACGGGGGCCGTGTATTCCGATTCAAAAATGCTTGGCAAAACCACTTGCACGAGAGCTGGTCCCCTCGCCATGCAATAGCTAGTCCCAAGGAGTTCTTAATTGACCGAGTCGTCCAAAACCGCGGCCAAAATTCCGACTCTTAGCCTGTGTGCTGAAACCTCAATTTACACCATCCTGCCATTTGCGCCGCTCACCGTATATCGTCTCTACGTCTAAAACGGAATGGTAGGTCTTTTGTATGCCGCAACTGCCGAGAACTTGTCGCTCGCCGTGCCCGAACCCCGCTGACCGGTCGGCCAGACCTTGTGTGCAATTCCTGTTTAGACGACTTGCGACTTGGCCCTATTTGTCGTTTTGCATGCAGCTACATGCATGGAATCCCCACAGAAACAGCGTAGCAATTGAGCTGACAAGAGCTGGGGCAGGGACGGGGAGGTTGCTGATCGAATTGCAGCGGGTTTGAAAGGCCGCGGTCCTGGCCCTTGTTGGTCCCCAGTGAAACACGAGCTCTGCCTTTGATATCCACCATGGCAAGGGTAAAAAAGCAGCATTGCCATCAGCTTACGATGGAGTATGATGTCGGACTTGCAAGTGTGACTGGGGATACTGAGCTCCTGGTACTCCTAACTATCAGCCCACGCGTGGTATTGAGTCGATCGGAGCTTGGCAGCTAAATTACTCAGTTGGTCTCATTATACCACCGAATTCCATGGCCTAGGTGCATTTTTTTTTAAATGCATCAGGGCTCCCGCATATACTAGCTCCAACCACCTAAACTGAAACCTCATGAATTGTGACCAATGCTCACTTGCCGGCACCCGAGGAGAAAACATACCCTCCAGTCTTTCTCGCCCTTCATAAAGTAATGATCTGTTTTGGCCGGCGTTCGTTAGCCCATAGCGGTTAACCATAGTTGCTTTGTCGTGAAGCACGCAAGACGCTTGGGACATGCCTTGCTTCTGTCTGCATGACGCGATGTGCGGCAACGGATATACGGCACATGCGTATGCGACACTGCGCTCGTAATTCACCGCCAGGCAGTGAATATTCGCCCTGTATGATGTCGGATATTTACCGACAAATCGGAGCTAGGGCACCCGGCGCCCCTCTGCAAGACAAGCCAAGGGGCTTTATACATCTAAGATAGACAATTTACGTTATTTTTAACGCTAGATTCAACTGCGCGCATCCTGGCAGCTAATGCTAACTCCGGCCGCCCCGAGCGCCAGCCGTCGATATGTTGTACATGGCGCTTGGCGCTGGAGAAAAAATGGATATCGTGGCGTTTACGAACCGTGGTGAAATTTAAGCCGTCCCTTGCATGATGGCTTAGCCTAAGGAACCTGAGCGGCTGGGCTTGGGGGAACGCCAAAACCGTTGAGACAGATCGATCGACTGTGATTTGATATGGTGGAAACATTGGCAGAGAGGTTAGCAACCGCCAAGGATAGTGTACCTTTGCATTCTTGGGGGCCAGTCTGCCAGCCACAGCCTTGATCGTCACATAGCGACAATGCAACATCGATGGTTACACCAGCAATGGAGGAGTGGCTGAGCTTATGAGAACGGGCGTTCCTCGGGGCCCATATGCGCAGTCGGAACAAATTCGTATTGATACATCATACTATTGAAATCCAGCATGCGGGGTTGAGCCCATGACAAGTGGCTCTGTCACCATGTGCGAATGAGATGTATGTACCGCCGGCTTACAGATGCACCGTGTCAGCTCGGCCAACCAAATCAACTGCCTGCGGCACTCTCGCCCCCCTGGCGGGAAACGTCATACCTGACAGACGATGCCACAGTCCTAATTAGTTTATCGCCGGGAAACCATCACAGCCCGGGGTAACCCAGCAGGGAGGAGGAATCATACCACGTTGCTAAGGGGAGTGGAAGAAGAGCTGACAGAGGCCTTGACCCAACTTAAATCGAGTTTATGCTTGAATATATCATGCTTAAGCTATACGTATGGAGTGGCAGTTATATCGATGTTATGATTGGTTTTGTAAAACACTTGAAAGGGAGGAATGGAATTTACAGCCGCGAAGAAACTGTGAACACCCCCAAATGCCTACCATCAGATGACCCCTGTTATATGAAATTCTTGCAATAAACAAGGTTTGGATCACTTACGCGGCAAAGGTGTGTTGTTAGGTTGATGCACCAAACGGGGTGTATCGAGAGGCTGTGTAATGAGGGTCGTCGAAGCAACATTAATCTCTTTCACCCAAGCGCAGCATCACATTTCCCATCGGGACACGCGGTATTATATAAATAAAAAAAACTCCATTACTACCAAGTCTAAACAATAATTACATCATTAAAGATGACGTTGCCAACCCACCGCCAGGTGTTGGGACATTACCACTCTAGGCTCGGCATGAAATGAATCGATCCACAGTTAAGCCCTTGCGAGCCCATACTCAGCACATGCTTACAGAGCGAAGACAGCACCGGCCAAGAGGGCAGCGAGGCCAGCAACGGCCTTCTGGCCAGCACCGGAGGCGATAGGAGTGGGAGTTCCGACAGCGGGGCAGCCCTCGCCAGTGCAAGACTCGCCGTGGGGAACCCAGGACTCAGACTTGCCGCCCTCGGGAACGTAACCCTCAGCGTGACCGCCCTCAGGAACATAGCCGCCGGGGTGACCTCCCTCGTGGTGACCGCCCTCGGGAACGTAGACAATGTGGCCGGGAGTGGGGTGGTTGGGAGTAGGGACGGGGCAAGTGTCGCCCTTGCACATGATAGCCTCTTCGCAGTCATCGCCGTCACAGAGGTACTTCTTGCCACACTCGTCACCAGAGCAGGCCTCGTGGTGGCAGTCATCACCGTTGCAGCAGAACTTCATCTCGCCCTCCTCGTGCTCCTCCTCCCAGGTGCACTCGTCGCCGTAGCAAGTGATCTTCTGGTGGCCCATGCTCTCAGAGTACTGGCAGTCGCCGTTCTCGCAGATGACAAGTCTGTCCCAGTCGTCACCCTCACACTTCTCGGGGCAGCAAGAACCATCGCGGCAAACAACCTGCCAGTTGGTGCAGACGGGGCAGTGGTGCTTGGGAGCACAGTAGTCGCCGAAGCAGATGATGACAACATCAGCGGGAACCTCAACGATGGTGTTGATCACGGTCTCGATAGAGCCATCTGGCTCGGTGATGGTGGCAATATCAGTGACAATACGGCCAGGGACGGTCTCAGTGATGGTGGCAGTGCTGTCGCTAGCGGTGATCGAGATGTACACAGAGAGGAGGGAGCCGGGGAGGACGTTCTGGCGACGGAGCTTGCTGCCGGGACCGGCTCCGGCGGCATCACCACCGCAAGCCTCAGAAGCATCACCGGGGCAGGCAATGTTGCACTTGTCCGAGCCAACGTTGGAGGTGGTCGCAGAGTCGAGGTCGTCTCCGCAGTAGCAGTCCCTGTGGATTGTCAGTAACTCTATAAATCGGGATTTGGAGGATGCGGCTCACTTAGCGTGGGTAGCAAAGTACTTGGAACCCTCACACTTGCCAGAGCATGAGGTGACGGAGTTGTCTTCGGATGAGTCAACCAGGAAGAAGTCGGCGAAGCCATTCTCGGAAGACAGGCAGCCGACATAGGCCCAGTTGGTCAAGCTGCCGACGCCACCACCGGGGGTAGTGGTAGGAGTACCGCTGGGAGTGGTGGGAGTGGTGGGAGGGGTAGCGATGGCAACGGGGGTGGGGGACTGCTGGGCAGCGACCAAGTTGCCCGCGGCCAGGGCGAGGACCATAGAGTAGCGCATTTTGCTGGCGGTTGATGAACGAGTGACTAGGGTTTAAAAGGTTGGAAAACAGCTCTCGGAGTGTGAGAGATTGAATCGAGGCTTGCAAAGAATGAAGTGAGAGTGATGAGGAGGAAAGACAGGATTGGGAGGGATCCGATGCTCTCCTTTATACACTGCGAGCTCCCCCTTTCTCTTTCACCGCTGCCTTGTTGTCAGTATAGGACAAAGCCTTCTGCATCCCTTTGGCGGACGTGTCTGGCAGCAACTTCGACAACTAGAACTCAAGAATGCCAGGAGGACTGAGACAGTGGCGCGTCCTGTCGATAGTAAAGAATGCATCCCGTCTGGAGGTGGCCCGGTTGCCCCTGGCCTGTCTCAGTCCACAAACCGAACAGCCCACCGTCTTGGTTACCACGAGGAATTCCTCTCACCGCGAGGGGCCTCCGGTGATTGCTCCGCGAGATTGTGCCAAATTCCAGACGGTCAGTTGGAATCGACAGGAAGTCGGATGCCAATATGATGGCTCGTGCAGATGTGCCCTTCAGGCCCGTCGGGGCGAGGGCCCGAGCGAGTGAGACCGCCTTCCAGCCCTGACGACGAATTCAGCGTGCGTTGCTAAAGAGTATTCGCGCTCCCCGCTAACTGCGGAGCGAATAAAATATTCCCCGCGATATTGAATTCTCTGACGAGCCTGTGGCAGTCTGGCCCATTACAGCACTGGAGAAATTACTCCGTAATTAAAAGAAAATATGGTGCTCATAAACATTGTTTGAGCGACCATTTGGTTAGAGCGGACGATTGAGCCGAGGTAATTTGCACCTCTGGGCATAAACTTGGAATCCATGTCTATTATTAGCTATTATTACGTCCAAATGGGTATACTACTGGTATCCATATCAGTAGCTATTCTATCTACGAGGAGAGCGACAGAAAACATCGGGTTATTAATCCTCTCTGGTTCAGTATTATCGAAAATTTTATATCATGGTGAGTGAATGAGGATATATATATATATATATATATTTGTATGCGTTGCTTGAAAACCAGACTGTCTATTTCATCACGTAGAGAAAACAGTTGTCAGTCATACAAAGGCCACAGATATCAAGGAAGCGAGGCCTGGCCTTGGCTGATGTGGAAAAGGAGGGTTTCAAAAGAATTCTAGCTCAGTAATGTTGAACCAAACTATATAAGGGATTTGGTCAAGTCAGGTTTGGGCCATGTGAAGGGCGAGTGGTTGGCAAGTACTAGACTTGACTTAGTGAGACATGGTTCATGCACCCTGTTCACATGGCCTCAATGTGGTCTGCGGACAAAATGAATTTCCGATCACGAAAAGTATAGGGTAAATATGGCTTGATGCTTTTCGAATGATTTGTTCGTGCCATTTTTCACTACTGGTCAGAGTGGGATTATAGGGATCATGGTTACTTCAGGTATTTATTACTGACAAAGTCATTTGAGTGTAATATATCAGTTAAACTGAGGGAGGACTTTTGTAATGGTATAACATGCAATCACACGTAGCTTCCAAAAGTTCCACTCCTACAATGAGCCTACCCACAGTATCCTCATATTTGAGAACTCAAAATGCACTTTCAGTGTCCAGTTTTAGTCTCACATTTAGAGTATCGGGGCCAAGAAACATGCTCGCGTGTTACATCCATTTAGAATAATATAATACATCACTACAGGTACAGTTGTCGAACCGATGTTCTCAAAATATATCGTCTGTGGATCTGGTCACTACAAACTGACAGAGTGTTTGTTTATTTTGTGCTTCTGTTGACCAACATCCTGTGATATCTGATTGCACAGTACTTGTGCTAATATTAGACTGCCTGACAATAAACGTTTACATCATGGATATCAGACTTGTCTGAACTTTTATATGAAACTTACATGTGTGGCAAACGAGCCTGGGACCGGAATGTAGCTTGTAGTTGGTCTTGGTCCACCTCACTCCAGGGCAACGGGAGTTATGCTTCCCCGGCGCCTTCTTCCAGGGCAACCGGCCCTACCTATGGACAAACTTGTTTTTCATAATACTAGAAATGACAAGAATAGTCTTTCCTTCTGGACCTATGTGATGCACAAACTCCACCACAGTTGTCAGAGGCATCATGGGATAAGTGCTCTCGGTCTACTTTATTGTGAGTTAGTAAACTTCATTACTCAACTTCTCGGCTCTCAGTTGCCGTTTAATGTGATTTGAGGTAAATCTTCCTTTTTCTAATGTCTCAAACCAAAGCGCCCTTAAAGGGATGTCAGTGTGGGCTTGGCCCTGAACCCTCCCTCGACTATAAAGACAATAAGAGCAAATCTAAAAATTAATTGCCCTTCTCCAAGCAAAATTTATCGCCCAGGGGAATCTTTTCGGCAATATTGTGCGTGGAGGCTGGAATGGTAGTCGCCACAGACCGCATCATAGACTTGGCTGGACACCATTGCGACAAACGAGACATGGCCACTTGTTTTCAGGCTTCAACTAGTATATTGTTGTCGTTTAAACTCTTATCTGGCCCTTTGTGTTCATTATTTGATAAGTGCATGCGCGTTTGGCGGGCTTTGGCACTTAGCAGTGAATATTTTCAGCCCTTCCTCTGAGTTTACTTAAGCGGCCTCGAGGTTCAAAGCACGGGCTTACACCTGCCACCTCGTGTCGATGTCATCTTGCGCTAGGACCAAAGCTTGTGCACTGAATGCAATTTATTGGAACAAAGATTGTCTTTCAACATGAGCAGGTATATAATTCGCTCATGAAGGCACTACATTACATGCGATTGAGGGATGGACATAGACCATAGCGAAGAAGTGTATTTTTTTCTTCTTTGACCAATCCCGTCCTGAAATTCGTTTGACAAGAGACTTAATCGGCTTCTTCAGATGCTTGGCTCGGAGAGTTTGGGAAGCGGGGAGCAAGTCAATGAGCGGTCAAGTGAAAATGGGTCTTGCCAGGATCACCACGTCACCAGGCGGGGGTGATGGAGGGGGCGATATCTACAGGTGCAATGTTCGTTATCGCGCCCAGGAATCAATCAAGTATAACTATCAGGTCCAATTCCTTCTTTTTCTCATCGATATCCTCTCCTCTTCTGCAGAATCTGCCTCCCAAGCCGCGGTCAGCTTGTCCCACTTCACTCAACAGCCGTCTTTAACAGCCGACCATGTGCAGGTGGGGGGAGGGGCTAGGCGTTCGCGATGGAGCTAATGTCATGTCGCAGATCCGTCTCATTGGAGCAGCAAAGGTCGTCAACGGGCATTAGCTCCGGGGAAGCCCTGTCATCTCTGCATGACGGGCGTCCTACTCCTGGGTTTAACAGGCGCTGTGCCCGAGGGATCGAGCTGGGATCAAAAGTAGATCCGTCTAGCCGTCGGGAAGACGGAGTAAACCCACATACACATGAGTATATTTAATCGCTCGGCCCCCTCTCCTGCGCTCCAATTCTCGCAGAAGGACTTGACAAGAGGGAATCCCAAGAATAAACCATGGCCGCCAAGCTCCAGTTCCACGCCGACCACATCGGCTCGCTCATCCGACCCGAGGCTCTCTCGCAGGCCCAGGCCCAGGCTGACGCCGGCCAGGTCTCGCCAGAAGAGCTTCTCGCCATCCAGAAGGCGGCCATTGCCGACATTGTCAAGAAGCAGCAGGAGCACGGCGTTCGCGCCATCTCCTCGGGTGAGTTTGACCGCAAGTACTACTTCTCGGGCTTCTTTGAGAAGCTCGATGGCTTCCGCGAGGTGAGCCCCGTGCCGTGGGAGCTGGCCCGCATTTCGGCCCCGCCCATCGCCGCGCTCAAGAAGACTGGCCGACAGTACCCCATGGCTGCCCTCTGTGAGGGCAAGATCAAGTACTCCAAGAGCCCGTACCTGGACAACTGGAAGCTCCTGCGAGACTGCGTGCCCAAGGAGCAGTGGGGCGAGTGCAAGTTCACCATGCCGCCACCTTGCTACTTCCACCTGCGATTGGCGACGGGCAAGTGCTACAGCGCCGAGGCCTATGCAAACGACGAGGAGTTTTTCGCCGACCTGGCCAAGGCCTACCAGCAGGAGCTGAAGACCCTCTACAGCGAGGGTGTGCGCAACATCCAGATCGACGACCCCACTCTGGCCTACTTCTGCTCCGACGCCATGGTTGAGTCTCTCAAGGAAGAGGGTGTGGACCCGGACAAGTTGTTCGACACCTACATCAAGGCCCACAACGACTGCATTGAGGGCCGCCCTGAGGGTCTTCACGTCGGACTCCACATCTGCCGAGGTGAGCAATTCTTGATTAATTGAGGAGCCAAGCGGGACTGACATTTTCGACAGGCAACTTTTCCAAGTCGATGCACTTTAGCGAGGGCTCTTATGAGAAGATTGCCGAGAAGTTCTTCACCACTCTCAACTACGACACCTTCTTCCTCGAGTACGACAACACTCGATCTGGAGGTTTCGAGCCCCTGCGCTTCCTGCCCAAGCACAAGAACGTCGTTCTCGGAGTCGTGACGACCAAGGAGCCCGAGCTGGAGGACGCCGCCGTCATCAAGGGCCGCGTGCTCGAGGCTGCCAAGATCATTGCCGACGGCCAGGGCCGCACCGTCGAGGAGGCGCTGCAGCAGATCGGCATCAGCCCCCAGTGCGGTTTCGCTAGTGTGGCGATTGGCGCCGACGGAATGACCGAGGAGAAGATGTTTGCCAAGCTGAAGCTTGTGAACGACGTGGCTAAGGAGTTGTGGCCTTGAGTTGGAGATACCAAATGTGTTGAACATATTAAAAAAAGCGGATGATTGAATGAGTAAATAGATAAAAATAAACCCATGCACTTTTTCGGTGCCTTTTCATATTTTGGTGTTCTTCATCCACAATGCTCTCGCGGTTCCACTAAACATTCGAGAGAAACTTCTCACGTCCACCCAACCATTTATAGATACTAGTGCTACCAAGCGACGAACAACTGTTTTATCCCTTCAAGTGCTGTAAGACTGCACTTAGGTACCCTACCTTGTTTACCTAGCCACTACACCAAATTCTAAAGTAATAATATAATTTTATATAAATAAAATAATTTCTAATAAGATTATTATTATATAATTTAATTAGAAATTTTATATCTTTATTTTAGGGTCTGGTAATTAACAGTCTATTTTGGTTGGTACCTAAGTGCAGTCTTACAGCACTTAAAGGGATATTATGAACATCTTTAACTACAAATATGTTTGCCAACACTCCAGATTTCGACTTATTGCCTGTTGTGCTCCAAAGCCTGTAGCCTTGGGGTATGTGTTTTTCTTCCTTCAATGGAACCTTTGCTATTACATGTTAAAATAATAAATGGGTGGTTTTTCTACTTTAAGTTGAACCTTCACTTCTCGCAGCATCCCAACTACGTGTTGTATGCGATTTTATGCAGCGCTCACAATGACCCCCAATTGAAGATGATACCAAGTGCCCGATATCTTAGTACAATCGACTTGAAATAAGCTACGGCTGTATTTGGCCGTACAAAGAACCAATGTCGATGATGGCAGTCCCATTGATAGAATGCGTGAAATATCAAGACAAGCCATGATCATTGGGAAATAGATCGGAGAGGCAGGCAAAGTTAATATTTAGTACCACTAGGCTCGTAAGAAGTGACATTAAGATGCTAAAGCAAATTTATTGAAAGAATAGGACTTAGTAGGTCTGGGACATTTTGTCTTTGTCAAGACTCTTGCTATCGGATCATTCGGCTGCGTTGACTCACAACATCCTGAACAGACCACCCTCTCAGCGACTAACAAAACCTGATTTCCAGAAAGCATTAGATAATTTCATTTTTCGGGGAGGGCTTGGGATAATATTTCAATATCCCTGCGGATGAATCTAATTAAAACATTCGCCAAAAGGGCTACTCTTCGTTTGGCCGGACGAGATACCGTGTAGGCTAATAGACCTTCACTTTGCAGCGTTTTGTTGAATAAGAGATGATGTGAAACCCAGTTTCATCAACTTCTACGCTATTTAAAGTTTAACGTAGTGTATTCGACGGCGGCGCTCCCGCGGTATTGAGGGTGAGAAGAGAGGTGCGAAAATTACACGGGGAAGAGAGCCAAGTCACTTGAGACCCGGTGATTGTGGCTTATATTTTCAACAGCTCAGCTGATGAGTGACCCGGCATTTTGTCTCAGGTTGTTAGTTGTAGACATAACGGGCGCGTCCTGACTTTGCCTGCCAAACTAATCAGAATGTGATGGGCCAACAACATGATCGCCAGCCTAATATCACGGGTCATAGTCCGGCGGCCCGCGTTGCCCCCACTCTAATCAATGAGAATCAATGAAATCCGGCCACGAAATGTCTTGTCCCATGCATATGCCGCTCCGTCGGTTATAGCAGCAGCAGCAGCAGCAGCCGCAGCAGATGGTGCAGAGCGCTTGACTCGCATCGGGCTGTATAGCCGAGTATCCGAGACAGGTATTTCAAATCACAAGTGATTACGCCTGCGAGACGAAATACTATATATTATTGGAGAAGTAGAGTCACCATGTCTCTTTTAATCACTTAACCACAAACTTACATCATGGATCGTCCCATAAAACTCGACGTTGTCATTGTGGGTGCCGGGATAGCTGGGCTTACATGCGCCATCGCGCTTGCCCGCCACCAAGGAATTAGGGTGAAGATTCTTGAGAAAACACCGACACACAGCACTGTAAGTTCCGTTGAATATTCTTAAGTTAGGCTTGTTTATTCTGATTGTAGATACGTGAAAGGCCGGTAATGGTATTCAGGTTCCTTGCAATGCCTGTCATGTCCTGCGGAGCTTGGGCCTTCTGCAGAAGGCCATGGCAAAAACTCAGGGCACAGCACCGGGTGCGCTCACCATGGATTACGAGGACGGCCACCTCTTACTAGACAGGGACTTTTCTGACTATGAAGAAATTTATGGAGCCCCGTGGTTGTGAGCGAATTTTGGAGTCCCTCCGCCGTGGTCGAGCCACAAGCTCACTTTCTGTCTAGATTGATACACCGCGCCGACTACGTCGATATCCTGCTCGAGGAAGCGAATAGGCTGGGGGTTGATATTAAGTTAGGGTGCGAGATTAAAGAAGTTGATTTCCATAGCCCTTGGATCAAAACCGCTAGCGGCGAAATCGTGACGGCAGATGTCATCATTGGCTGCGATGGTAATGAAACACCCTCCCCCAATGTGCACACTTGTCTAATACTGGAGCCAGGCATCAGCTCGTCGATCAGAACAGTCATGTATCCAAGTATATCTCCGCAACTCACAGATACGTTTGCGTATCGTGCGATGTTCACGCCCAGCCAACTCTCATCCTCCGTATTTGAATCGATTACAGCAACGTCGCACTGCAGGATCTGGGTTGGCCCGAATGCCCACGTCGTCTTCTACCCACTTCTAAGCGACAACAGCTATAATTTTGTGCTCATCGTCAAAGATGCCCACTTCAACAACCGATGCTCAACCGAAAATATGTTAGATGAGGTGCGGCAGCACATGGCCGGATGGAATGCTGTCGTCAGGGAGCTTCTGTCTGTTGCGACTGAGCTTGTTAAATTTCCGCTCTGGAAAGTAGAAGACGTGCCATCATATGTCTCAGGCCATGTGGCGTTGATGGGAGATTCCGCTCATTCTACTCCTCCGTATCTAGGCCAGGGAGCGGCCATGGCAGTTGAAGATGCGCTCGTCCTCGGCTCCCTCCTGGGCCATCTAGTGAACCGCGTTGCTGACAAGCCTCACGCAAGTCTCAAGTCATATATACCCACTATTCTGAAAGTCTACGATACTCTCCAGCGGCCACGGTGTGCCCGGATTGTTTCTCAAGCCGAGGTACAGGGCCACGTCAACCACCTTCCTCGAGGGCCAAAGCAGCGTGCCCGAGACACCATCTTTGCAGGGTTTCGCACCGAATCCACAGTTAGCCAGTGTCCTTGGGTAGATTCTGCATTCAATCTAAATCTCTTGGGGCGTAATACTGAAGCAGTCTGCGTGGAAGTACTTGAAAAATTGTCTGAAAAGGGTTTATTTGATCACCCAAGGGCCAGGGACGAATTATCACCGACCAGGTCGCATTTGTAGAGACTTGTATCATGTGGCAAAATATATTGTTCTTCGGGGGCCTAGGCAGTGACATAGCTGTATGAAGGATGCTGGAGAGTGTAACAATCAATTTCATCACCTGTCAAATGACACCCTATGCAGAATCGCTAACCAGAAATTCGAGTTTCTCTCTTTATCCGTCAAAGGTTGTTGAAGGCAATCACTTCCAGTACCCGATCTATAGGTGTTGCAGATAAAAAAAGCTCATGGAACCAACACTACTGAATAACCCCTGCCATTTTAACAGATTCACAATAGACAGAAATTGATGACGAGTTCATTAGGATTTGATTCACATTTTTTAAATTTTCTTCAAGCGACCCTGTTTACTGTTTCAAACTACCTCGGGCACACCATCTAGAACTTCTGACCAGACTCAGTAACCTGCTCACCGTACTGTATCCAAGTTAGAAAAAGACTTCATAGAGGCTGGGGATGGGAAGCATACCTTCTTGAGGCGGATAGCCTGGATAGTAATGAAGCCGGACTATAGTCATATATTAGCAACCATTTCCTTTCTTGTATTCCAGTAATACTACGCACGGTCTCAGAGGGGTCGAAGGTGGTAAGAGAGTCCATGGAAGCATCCTCCTCAGAGTAAAGCTTCTCGGGAGAAGAGCGGCCCAGGACAAAGACGTTGCCCTTGTACAGGCGAAGGCGGACAACACCGTTAACCCTCTCCTGAGAGAAGTCAAGACTGGCTGATATAACGGTTAGTAAATAGTCTTATGTTTGGTGATGTCAACATACGCTGCAAGAAAGCACGCTCGGGGCTGAAGTAAAGACCGTTGTAGAGCAGCTCACTCCACTGTCGGCTCCTGTATGTTTTATTAGAATGCGCCCACTTTAATCAACCTCTTTCAAGGATTCTTACAGGTTGTCACGCAGAGAGCGGACACGGCCATCAAGGGTCCTGAAAATCATTAGTAACCACAACACTTCCTTGAATAATAATGGATTACTCACAAGCCTTCGATCTATTTCACAAAAAAGAAATTCTTGCGTTAGTCATCTTGCATATACCGTCAACCTAGCCGAAACATCACTTACGGAAATGTGGGCATTTCGCAGGATGGTCATGCCGGGAGAATCTAAATGGTCAGAACATAACCCCAAGGCTTGAAGTTAAGAGAACTAACCGTAGCAACCACGAGACTTGAGACCAATGAATCGAGCCTCGACAATATCCTAATCAGGTTAGTATTGAATGTAGAGCTGAGAGCGTTGGGAAATCACTCACAATTCGGCCAATACCGTGCTCCTTGCCCAGGTTGTTGAGGAGGCGGAAAAGCTCCAGGGAGTCGGTCTCAGTCTTCTGGGGGGTGGTGACCTTGACGGGCAATCCCTTGGCGAACTCAATGCTGATGTCCAGGGGCTCCGAAGGGCTCTGGGTGATGGGGTCAAGGGTACGGGTCCACATGTAGTCAGGAGGAGTGGTGTCAGGGTCCTCGAGCATACCAGCCTCGTAACTGCAGTGGGCGAGGTTGTCGTCCCTAAACAGGCGGTATTAGTATCACATTTCTACCAGGGCAGGTTTCTGAACTTACATGGAGTAGGGCTTGGCCTTGGTGGAGGTGACGGGGACACCTTAAATCTCATTAGAAAAATGACACATCGGTTTATCCAGTTCTGAACATACCCTTCTCAGCAGCGTAGTCGAGAAGATCGTTTCGTCCTTGGAAACGGTTGAAGAACTTGGGGTCTCTCCAGGGAGCAATGACCTTGATCTTGGGGTTGATGGTGTAGAAAGCAAGCTCTGTTCAGAATATTAGTTTTTGAGGCCGAATTGTGGACAAAGTATTTTAAAATTAGACACGTGTGGTGACTGATTTGTGCTTCTCACAACAACAAACCTGGCCAACCCGAGCAGGGACATGCTCGCGGGTCCTGGTGTCAAAAAATATGTAGTAAAAGTAAGTCGACTTACCGAATCGAACCTGGTCGTTCCCCTTGCCCGTCTGCGAAATATTAGCATGGCCCAGCAAACGTGAATGAATGTAACACGGGTGCTTGTCAGCTAGGTGCTGGGGGCGGCAACATGTTATAACCAGATGTAATAGGCCCAATGAATGCGGTAATTGCATTCATCGCTTGATCCTTTACCTTAACGGTAGGCCCAATTCCCGTTTGCCGCATTCATTGGGCCCATTACATCTGGTTATAGCACGTTGCTGCCCAGCACTTAGCTGATATACCCGTGTTACAATGAAGTACACGTACGCATCCGTGGCTGACGTAGTCGCATCCCTCTGATCATCGTTAGCAAGAACATTTAAGTGATATAAGACCGGATCATACCTTCAGCAGCGCGCTTCATCATGCCACGAGCGATCACGGGTCTAGCTAAACTGGTTCCTAATGAATGTTAGTTTATCTTTCCTTTCAAATTTCTTGCAGCAAAATGCGAAGAAAGGATGGGGGTTACTTACCAAGAAGGTAGGTGTCTTCGTAGATAGCGTTCTGGAGTACAATTAATTGTGGGTCGCAAGAAGCAGCGCAAAAATACTTACGCACTGAACGGCCTTGAAGCAAAGCTCCCTAGTAAAGTCAGTAATTATGTATTGAGCCTGGCTTGTTTTGACTTACTCAACAAACTCGCGCTGAAGATCGTCGATGATCATCTGGGAAAATCCGTCAGTATCGTGAGTGGCCATATGGTCTCCACTCGTACCTTCTTAGCGCCAATCTTGAGGGCTGCATCCAGTTAGCAAAGCCAAAAATATCAACACCGCAGATGACTAACCCTTAGCCCTCACGGCGTCCCAGTCCTCTTCCTGGCCAACATTGGCGAGGTAGCACCTAGTTAGGATTAGCGTCTATTGAATAGATCAAAATTGCACATGAGTGTAAGTCGGGAAGTGAAGTGAGAAAGAAGTAATAGGGAAGAAGATGATTAAGTGAGTGATTTGTTCCACGTTTTGCCCCGCGAGATTGAGCTCCCAGACATTTCGACCTCGTTATTTTCATATTGGAGGACACTCTCTTGTCGCTCTTTTTCTCTTGGCTAAACAGATAGTTGCAAGAATCCAAGTGTAAAAGAACAGCGAGGTGAAAGAGAGCAAAGGATAAAGAGGCATTGAAGTGCAGGCATATCAACATGAATCCTTGTAAATGAACCAATCTGGTCTCTAGCAGCTGAGTTGCCTGGTCCGGTCCATATCAAATAGCTGGAGCCAGCGTCATAGAAAGGGCTGAGCTTGAAAACTAGCACGTCATAGACGACTTGTTTCCATAAATGCCCCGCATTTCTCTTTATCTCGTTGTCGAGTCCCAATTTAGCATCCGCAGGGGATGTTTGGGCCTTGGTTTCCTGCTGTAGCAGGGAGACTCATCAGCGTTGTAGAGGCAGTCGGTTTGCTGTTTGGCCTTCGAATACTGCTTGGATTTTGAGGTCGAGACGATGCTGACAATGACGCCAAAGGGCGAGCCATAAAAAGAAGCCGAATAATTGGTGGGGTGGTACATCAATAACGGTAGTTGATATTACACCCCATTAGCGAACGAGCAATCCAGCTTTAAGGACGCTTTTATCGAAAACGGACATTGCGGAGGCGACCCTGGGATCGATTGTAGCGATTATATCGCTGAGAACTTAGTAATAACGGGCGAGTGAGCGGAAATCGGTGTAAAATGGTAGGTCCAACGAAGCCATTGGAATCATATGCGAGATCAAAAGAGCCAGGCCAATGGCGGTGCTTGAGCATCAACTTTGCTGTAATTGGTTCCAGTGACGACATGATTCGCTCACCACCCACATTGGGCATTGGCTTCTTTAGAGTCATGATGCCTGACTCATCTTGCAACAACTGGGCCGGCTGGCTAGTATCTTATAATATCGACAAGATTGGAGCTTTGCCAGTCCCATATAGAAAGCTCATCGCGCGCTACCACCATTGGCGGTAATCTCTCGGATCGTGGCACTTGTTGGGATCCTCGCCGAAGGTCCTGATCTTATTCTGGAGCTGTCTCAAGGCATTGTGAGCCGAAAAGAGGACCCATGCAGGCCAATTGAAGGAGCAGGGCTGTCTGGGAGTCGATCTTAGGATATCGCATCTGCGACGAGCCCATTCGTTCCAGAGACATCAAGTTGTCTCCAAGCTTCCGACTATCGAGTGAAAGCAGGGATCCACATTCCTGGTCGATTGGTCTTCGCCACCAAGCTAGGCCATCTGCCAGCATAGCTCGCATAGCTCGCATAAGCTTTGGTTGTACACCGTTGCTCCCAAGTGCTGCGTGCTATCCACCCAGCCTTCAAGGCGGGATTCGGAGAACGCAAGCACAATCCGACGGGGTTTCGGCTATGCGAGTATTGATGCGACGGGCCATTTCGAATCTTCGTCACTCGGGGATCAATTGCAGTGGTGGTGTTAGGGGAAGGGCAAGGGAAATGGGTCTGCGGTAAGGAAAGCTTAGGTTAGGGGGGGGCTTCAACAAAACACCAACTCACACGACATCATAGCCTTGCTCAAGGAGCCCTATCGGAAGGGAATTAGCACTGCTTCATTGCAAAGTCACGGAAGGACGGGAAGAATTGACGAACAGAGCAGAATGGTGCTGGTGTCCAGGCCACCAGAGTAGGCCAGCAAAACGGTTCCGGTCATCTTGAAGAAAAAAATGTGAAGTCGGCACGAGGCAAAGTTGTTGTGGTTGGAAAATTTACAGGACCAAGTTGGTGTGCAGTCAGAAAAAAACAACGAGGGGCACTCGCCGATTGCGGGGGGGGCAGAAGAGTCAAGGGAGGGGTAAAGCGGTGCTCGCCCAACCATAGAGAAAAAAAAGTTTATCAACGATACCAATCACCCTTCTGACCAATGCTGAGCTCCCAGCCTACGGCATCGTCATGGCCCAATCAAGGTCTGCAATCTGCAGCCGCATGATGCTCTGCAGCCGGAACTAATCGCAACTAGCGGTGGAGAAATCCCCAGTTCCCACAGGATGACGTCCGGTCCGGCTTATCGATGGGTGACTCATCAGCGATGCCAGCGTCAAGCACAAGGAAAACTGTGATATTCGCAGCATATCGCAAACTTATGACTCCTAGAAGTTGCTTCCAAGTATCTTGCAAATACGGTGGTATTATCTTAACCATGTCCACTGCATCTTGAGAATTTTTTTCTTCCGCCTCGTCAGCAATGCCGTAGCGAACGTATCAGTTTCGCAAAAAGCAAAACTATACTTGGCATGCCCACAAATATTATTCCCATCAGGGTTTCAATAATTCCCACGCATGAAAGGCCCGTTGGTTGGGTTGGTCGTGCTGACAAGCCATCCTATCGTGTCAAAGAAAAAAGCATTGTGTGAGGCCGTCTCGGAACAGAAGCCGAATTGTCTCCAATATGTAAGTGTAATTGGCGAGCAGATAAACCTGGCCCCACCATTGTAGCACAACTGAAGAAAAATGAAAACCGAAAACCGAAAACCGAAAATGTAGGTCCTCATGACAATAGCGCCGTATCTAATTCCCGTGCGTTCTCTACTTCACATTTGGCACTGTATAACATCATGACAATATGCAACATGATGAGCTAGCATCAGCCCACAGTGCGCATGGGTTACGCTAACTAGGATACATGGCGTCGAAAAAAAAAGTCACTTACACCTCGAACGTGCGAGCCACTAGCATCGTGCCCTATATCTTGGGGTTCAAGTCGAAGCCAGCAAATAAAAGATAGAGATTCAGAGATAACACGATAGAGCTGACCATAGTAGAGATATCATTGTCAACCTAAGTTGCAGCATTGATTCACAGGGCGTTATTACGGATTCCGTGAAAACTTTCGTGGCTACTTAAATTTGGCGTAAAGGGATGTATATATACTTCATTTCCTACTCCCCGATTGGCTACAACCATTTATACGGTGGAAAGTGTACAGTAATTCAATGTCATGATGTGCAATGCCGGCTCGTCATGTGTTTTCATTTTTGTTTTTTGAATGACACAGCCACACCAAAGTTGTTTTGGTCGATCTCGCTGCACGCTACCCTTTTGGTCCAATAAGTAGCTTGGCACGTGCCTGTGCGATGGCATTCGCGCGCAACTTGTTTTTTTAGTATACGCTGAGCCGAATGAGCGGTGACTATCAAACAATAAACAAAAACAGGCCACTTACCCCTCACCTGGCCAGCCCTTGCACGAAATTGCTTGCCTGCTGCTATCTGAGCCATCCAGATCTTTTCAAGAGGGTGGGGAGAGAGCGTGTTCACGCCATCCCAACACTTACCCTAGATTCCCCGTAGCCTCGCAGCCGGAGTGGGACGGGAGGGACCGGCAGAGCTGCGCTGCAAAGGATTCGCGAGATGCATTTCCTAGCGTTTCAAAGTGCCGGATCACCAGGGTTGCTTGGTTTGGAAAGTAGGGCAAAACGTGATCACGCCGGGGTCGCGACCGTCAACTTGCGAGCGTGAGTGAATTTACAGACAGCGCTTGTCGCAACGGCACCAGCCCAAGGTTCCAGCCCAAGATGTGTAAGTTCCCTGTGATTGTGTGGCTGCCGCACGAAGCAAGGAACGGGCAAGGCGTGGCGCGATGAGCGTTTCCATGTTCCCGCAGCAAGCCTCACATGCCAAATTATTATTAGTGGCATCGTAGTTTGAGCTGGATACTAACTTCTTTGTGGTCCGTATCCCGAAATAATTTCGGGAGGACGACGATGAAGGAGCTTCATGCCGTCGATGCAATCACGGGTATTCTCCAGGGATGCATCTGGTCGGGAGCGTCCCACTTGACCGCCGACACGTGGGTAGGCCCTCGCTCACGGCAGGGCGTCGCGCTGCATGACGATACATAGCAGTGCCACGACAAACAACCGTGTTGTTTGTTGTCTTGGGCGCCTCCATGGGTCGGCTGGCATCATCATTCTCGTTCCATGGTAGCCCGCCATTGTCGTCATTTTGACTCGGCCCAGGCGAGAGCGCAGGCAACATCCCATTCTTGCGCATGGCGGCCTAGCATGGCACGGCATCCTCACGGCAGGCTGGGCAGGCAGGCTGGCTGGCCGGTGCTTGGTTCGTCTGGCCATCGACAGGCGGGCCGCGGTACACCAAGCCGTCTCGTGCTCGTCAGGCGGCCCGCAGAGCCAAGCCTCTCACCCCCCCATCCCCCCATCCCCTCTCGCCCTCCCTTGCTAAACTTGTTCCACTTTGTCTCGCCGTCCCATCTTCTCCAGCGTGACCTGGGCCGCGGCGATTGGTGTGTGCGCCCTGCTTGTCGTGCATCGCATCGGGTAATGGCGCTGGAGGGGGAGGGGGCAGAGGGTCCCGTTGGCCCAGGCTCGCTCGACCTGCAGATGCTGCAAGGCAGATCGATATTATGGCCATGGAATAATACAGACACCAACTAACATGGGCTTCTTCACATGTCGACGACACAATGGATGCCACACAAACCGGCATACTGCAGTACTATGGACATGCTACACGGGCTGGGCAGCCTGACGGAGTCCCAAGGTGCCTGTCTCTCCTCTGGCTTCTCTGGCCCCCAGCGAAGCCACCCCACACCCACCCCGACCTTGGGATCGTCCCCTCCATCATGGGCGACGGAGGCTGCCGTAGTTTCAGCGCTTCGACTGCGCGGTTAACCGTGATTGGGCTTCGCGTAGCCAGCCAAGAGAGACATTTAGCGGGCGCGAACATGTGAAAGGGGCCATGTTCCAGCCAAGACGAGGTCCTCGAGAACTACGGGCTGCTTCTCTCGGGGTGCGTCAGATGATTGACGCCATATCGTCGTCCCCTGTTGGCCTGCACTTCGTAGTCCTCGGCGAGAGAGAGGAGGATTAAATAATCGGCGTCCGCTGCTGTTCTTGGACTGACGGCAAACCGTTGTCAAACTCTGTTACCCGACAGGTTACTGAATCGGGGTGCTGGCCTGATCAGTTCAGTGATCAAAGAAAAAAATTTACGGGACCAGTACACATTCTCTCACACACACACGTACTCTTTTGCCACCTGCTGGCTGCATGCAGGCTGCAGGGCCCCGTTTACGCTTGCTTTTTGAGTTGAGCGTCTGCAGTGCGAGAATCCCCTTTTTTTTCGCTCAACTTGACTCGCTACGGCGCAACTAAAAAAGACCCCATCGCCATCACCTTGGTTATCGCCTTGCTCTCTTGGTCGTATCCACTGCGACATCGGCCCGGGCTTGGACGACTAAGAACAACCTTTTGAGGGTAAGGTGACTTTTTTAGACGTGAGCAACTAGGGAAATGCTTGACTAACGAACGAACGGTCCGTGGCATGCAGGTTTCCGTCGTTTCTGCTAAAAGACCGCACCCCGATTCATTCTCTTGCCTCTCGCCCTAGGGCCAGGATTGGCAGCCTTAGCGAACCGTGTTAGCGAGCTGTGCTCCTTTTTTTCCAGAATTTTTTTGCCCTTTGGCCGTGCTTCCAACCGAAATCGCCAGCCTGCGCTTGACGACTCCCTAATCTCGTCTCTGCCGGCTGTACAATATCGACAGCCAAGCAAGCCCTCTTTCCTGGTGGACCAAACCGCCGGCACTAGAGGCGCTCCCCTCACGACGCTATCCTCGTCGTGCATGGCACCACAGCCAACGGTCCCTAGCAAGCCTGGCTGCGCCTGGACATTTCATCTGGCTCAGAGCCCTAGCCTACCCACCTCGCTGCAGCTTCACCGCCCAATCACCCCAGCGGCAAAGCCAGCAGGAGAGGCACAGGGCCATCCACAGCACCACCACAGCACGACAACCCCCCGGTCCTTGGCGCCCTTGGGTTTGAGCACCCTGGGCCCTATTCCCGCATCCGCCTCCACTTGGCCCGGAGCCGGGTTGCTGTGGTCTGCCGCCTACGTCTTTTAACGAGTCGTCCCCCGCAGGCTCTGCAGCGACAATCATATTAAGACGCCTGCAGACCGCAACTTCGAGCCTTTCGCTTCCCTGGTTTCTCCCGCAACGCCCTTTCGCTTCACCGCGCGAATCTCTGCTCGGCTGCCCGGGTCCGGAAATTGCGTCTTGAGGTCTTTGGCAACTTATATGACGTTTGCCAGAGGATAAAACCCTTAAGACTCGATTTGACAACCTCCATTACCCTTTGTCGACTTACACTTAACTTTTTTCCTTATCTCTCTATTTAAGCTTGTTGGGTGGTCCACAACACAACCCCATTTTCGCATCGATAAAAGAAAAAAAAAAAAGGACCAACAGCAACAACAACAACACTTCGACCGGGACCCCGTCGAATGCGTGCCCATCATGGAGGAACGGTCGAGCTCCAGGGCGTCCGGAACGACCTACCACAGCTTCAACGACGTGGAGCTGTTTGAGCCTGCATCTCCCCCGCGGCCTCCCGTCACATACGATAGCAAGAGCCTCCAGCAGCTCGAGCATCTGCAGCTTCAGCTGCAACGACAGCAGCGCGAGGCCCAGAACTCCAACACCAACACCAACACCAACACCAACTCAAAGGACAGACGTCCCTCCACGGGCGCCAAGATGCAGAGGCAGGACTCGGGATACGAGTCCAACACGCCTCCCCGCCGCACGTCGACGTCGAATTCTCGTCCCTCTGTCGGGCGTCGGGGCTCCAACGGTTCGAACAAGGGCGGTGGTGGGGTTGCATCCCGCTTCCGCAACAGACCGTCCCTGCGCCGGTCGCCACAATCTCACCAGAGCACCGCCCGCAACAGCAACCAGTCGCTGCATCTCGCCCGCTCCAACCCCTCGGGCCAATCTACCGCCTTCTTCCACTTCCCCTCTCCCGATCCGATCCAGCTCGCCGACACAACGCCCGATGCTCGCGTGGCTCCCACGCCCTCGCCGACGCCACCGCCGCAGACGACGCACTACTGGACCAGCGACCGAACCCGCCGCCTCGAGTATGCCGCCATCGACGCCGCCACCCGGGGCGTGAAGGGTTGGGTCATGAAGCACCTCATCCCCGAGTGCTTTGTCCCCAAGGAGAACAGGCACGTCTCTTTTGACGACGACTCGGGCAGCGTGCGCCGCTACAGGCTCGAGCTCGAGGAGGACGACGAGAAGTACGCCCCTCACAAGAGCCTGCGTCGACGCAGAGGCTGGCGCTTCTGGCGACGTCGCAACAACGATATCAACACCAACAACATTGGCCTGCCCACCATTTGATTTTCATACGATTTTTACATACTGGGCCTGATTATATTGCTTTTTGCTAATGGTTTTCTTGATTTTATTTTTTAATAACCCGCATTGCAAGGGAGTAGCATCGTTGGCGTTATATACCCTCTGGCTTTTTCGTCATGGCATACAGGCTCGCATGATACAGGTCATTTTTTTGATTGAATGCATACAGATGATACAGAAGGATTAGCTAGATGACGGGAATGAGCGATGAGAAGCATGACACAGGTGTGTAGCGAGTTTACTTACACGTGCCTTTGTGAACAGTCAAATATGGCACAATATACTGCATTGACATTTAATTCTTTGGAACCAATGGGGGCTTTGATCACGAGCCCCGTTTAATCGTTTGTGCTCCGGGCGAGGCTTGCACGCCAACTCTTTGTTCCTGAAAGTGGGTGGATGCAAGGGCGACTAATTCCTGGGGCCATTGAATTACAGATTAGACAAGAATATTAAGGAGAAATTGCTTCTCCAAAAAAAAAAAAAAAAACCATTAAAATTTAACAGATTTTCCGACATTATCATTGTCTGCTTATTTCGGCTTATAGAAATTGACCACGCTCGAATTGAGGACGGCAACGGCGCGTGCAACGGCAGTTAATTGGGGTATCGAAGCTTGGGAACTCAGGAAAGTACGGCCGGCCCGAATGCTGGATATGGAGTGGGGATACGACGAATCCTCTATCGGTGGCATGTTGCACAAGAAGAATACCCGAGAGGCGCTGGCCCATGGTCCCTCCCAAGGTCGAGGTACCATTCCGGAGCTATCCCGGCTAGTGGAGTCACCGGCCCGGGCCCCACTCCGGGCCCCTAGCTTGCGAGCATGCCCCCTGCCAGAGGGCGCCCAGTCACAAATGACAGGCGGACGGAACGAAAATCCGCAGGCGCAGGTAGCGCCCCAAAACGCGAAAGAGGACGGCGTGGACGATATGGGCCGATTGACTTTTCACAAGATGGCCGAGATTATCAATAATTTGCAAGAGCACTATGCGTTCGAAATTGAGGTCCTGAAAGGGCAAGCCGAAGAGTTCCGGCAGTTGAGCAATGGCTTGCTCAAGAGGATAGAAGAGTGCGAGATCCGAATCGCGGCGAAGAATATGTTGGGCGACGGCATGTTGAGCTCAATTGTGGAGCTCCAACGAGAAGTACGATCAGTTAAAGAGAGAACCGCAGGTATTGGTGGACATGGCGTACTAAGTAACCGAAATCAAACTACTGACAACGATTCTGTTCACCGAAGACAAGCGACTCCGTCATTTAGATTACCACACGCGTCTCTGCGCGCTCAAGCGAGCATTGCAGATAGCCCGCCTGCGAAAAACAGCGACGGCGTCCAGAGACCGAACCGAATTGCGCAACGGAACTATTCACCGGATAGAACTCCCGAAACCTCCTCAACGAACAATTTTGATAACTCCCCCCGGTACCAGTTACGGACTCGGCTCCCATGCGGAGCACCGGGGCCAGGGTTCCGAAGGCGAGAGCGCCCCCCCTCCTATCGAGTTGCCAGCGCAGCGTTTCGAGAAACGAGGCGGCGAGGCCTCCGCTTATCAAGCAGAAAGTGAAGCGCAAGGTCGGAATGTCCAACGCAAAGCTCCGCGACTGGAAAATCCGGGAGACCCTCGAGGACCTGGAGCACTCGGCCTCCGAGGAGCGGTTCATATTTCGATCGTCGAGCGACGACGAAGCCGCCGGGGCGGTTTCTACCAGGACCAGGAGCGCTATGACCAAGGAAGAGGCCACGAACTCCTCACAGCCACCGTCTCCTGGCTCGCCTGGCGCGGTGCAAGGCGTGCAAAATCGAGATGCCCCTGACTCAGATTGGGTTCCGTCTGAGGAGGAGGAGGAAGAGGATCCGGATGACGAGGACCAAGGCCGTAGATCGGACAATCCATGCTCATCGCCTTCGTCGGACGCTTCTAGAACTTCCATGACGAGTGTCATGGGCGATAGCCCCATATTGACTGCTACTACATCCCCTAACTTACCCAGGACCTCGGTACAAAACATCGCCCACCCTGGCCCCGCCTCAAAGGCTGCTGTCGATCATAGTCCGAAGCAACCGCGGTATGCAGTCGTGCGGTCTGGTCCCGAGTATGCCTCCGGCCCACCTGGACGGCGCTTCAAGTATCAGCTGAAGCCGCGAAGCGTCAAGGAGATGTGGGACGAGGACATGGCAGGCACGAACGGCAACCTCTCCATAAAGTACCTGGAGGAGACGTACGGAACGACTTGGCGCAAGGGGTCGCTCCGGGAGCGCAAGTACGCAAGCAACTACATTGGGCGCCGGAAGAAGGTTGTAGCCCTAGTTAACCAGATATGTAAAAACGAGGGGCTTGGGCCGAAGGAGGCGTGTAGACGGCTGGATAAAAAGGTGGATGGGAGGATCCAGTTGATGTTTGAGCTACTAAGAAAAGGCAAAAGTCCCCTTACCGCAATGCCGCCTCGATAGACTTATCTTGAATATTAAATTCGTATAAGAAAAACGCCTCTTCGAAGCCCTTTGAGTGTTTACTGGCATTGTTGTGCCCGCTTCTTTCTTCACCCCTTTACCACCGTGCACTTTTAAAACCAAGAAGCCTACATGAACATCAAAATAACAAAGAAAAACCTGAGATGATAGGACTGTTACACTGTAGACTACCTGTATTCCGTAGTCCGGGCACCGCAGCCTGTTCACTAGCAACCGTTCCTGACTTTATGCAAAGCATCTGAGATCGATGAACAGGAGCTCTAGATACAATGAACGGAGTAGGGCCTTCTTATCAAAGAAACTCTCCGTGGTTACACATATATATCTATTGGTACTTCGCGACTAATGCAGGTATCCGGCTCTCCAATCAGCCCTGCAGTTCTCGTGTAACTGCTTTCCCAGGCCTCTCAGCACACCTGACTTCCGAACCCCCCATCTCTGGTGCAAAATGTGTGTAACTCTCTTGGCGCACGAGACTGGGTGCGAAACCCGCCGACCTGCCCTGGTAGATTACGGTAGTAATCTTGTCTTGTACCACCCTTATGAGGAACCGCCGCAGTGCGGCCATGCGTCGCTGTTGGATGACGAGCCGTGCAGAAGCCACGGGAGCTGTTGCACTCTATGGCACATACCGTTTTGCACAAAGAAGTTCAGCGACCCGGCCTGCAAGAAGTGGCATCGCCATCACATGACCGTCTCCTCCAAGGATGATTTGACCGAAATCTTTCGTGATTTTGGGCCATGGAAGCGGTTGAGGTTGCGGGAAAACAACCGCAGGAGTCTCGAAGCCGAACAAGTCCGGCGAGGCTTCTTCAATTCCGGGGCCGTGGCCTGGAGGGCGCTGTCGGAAGCCAGAACTGTGGAGAGAATGCTGGGCTGGGTTGATCCCAACGACCTGTGGAAGCTCCGGCACGTGCAATTGCTTGACAATTTCGCCCTCCGGCTTGAGGAGCTATACGACAGGGAGGGCGTGTGGCTGGAAATGAGTGAGGACAAAAAGATGGAGGCATGTCCATCCAAGTCGTTGAGTGTTCACCCGTGGAAGACCGCATTCCAACAGTACATTGACCCAACTGCGGTGAGGCCATGTGTGCCATCCCCGCAATCAACAGTTACAGAGCTGCTGTTCCGATCCTTGGACTGGAACATGCGCCGGGACGATTCATATCCCGATACGGAATCGCCCAGAACCACTCATCACCCGACCGAAGAATACATACAGCGACACGGCCAGTCTTTTGAAAGAGAGTCAGGGGCAGAGCCGAGCCCTAGCTTGGTTCTCCCAAGTATCGAAGAGGATGATTGGGCTGCAGACGCATCCCAGGGAGGGTCAAAGAGGAAGCGAGTGGAAATAGTCATTAGCGACGACGAGTCCGAGGAAGGGGCTGAAGAGAAAGAACCTCTACCGAAGGTGCAACGGAATGAGTTGAGTGTGAAAGCACGCGATTTGGAATAAATTGCTATATATAAACGTATAGATATGATAAATTGTTTAAAGATTATATATAGAAGGGCAAAATTAAACAAAAGCACTGGTTGTTACTATTCTTGGACTTTTACACATGTATTCGGGAAAATATCTAGGCCTTCCAGATTACAAACACCATGGTCTGATGAGGACGGGCAGATGATGATAGATTTCTGACTATGAGGTGCTAGGTTATATCTAGACAGAAAGTTGTTCGAGTGTCTATTCCTTTCTGCTTGCGATGAAGCAGGCAGAATAGGATATGGACGCAATCTTCCCCCCCAACCCTGATAGAGTACGATGCAAATAAAATAGAGAAAATAAGCTAAAATACATTATCTGGTCTCGCTTAAGTATTCCACTCATTATAAATTTCGCAACTCTGTTTTATCTTGAATAGTTTTGTGCTTTTTGCTGTTGGAGTACATGGTGCACTTGCTCATGTAAGTGGGAGGCGCCATCTTGGTAGGGAACTAGCAACCGGATGACTTTCAAGATTCTGCTGTAAATTAAAATGCACCTTTACCGCTGGTCGTTAAAGACAAATATCACTCAAATGTCTTTCTTCCTTTTACTTTTCAAAAGAACCATCCTAACGCTGGAGAGCAGAGTAGAGTAGATCTCATAACCACTACCCCAGCACCCCATGACTACTGCATTGGGACAACTCACATGGCCAGCTGACTAAGCCCCGCACAGCGTCCCCCCCTTAGTCATCCAAAAAACCATTCCACTCTCCTCTCTGTCCCAGACGCGACGACCCCTGACACGTCTCCTCAGAGCACGAGCACAAGCCAGATAATCGCATCGCAGCGGCCAGCTCTCTGAACACACTCACTCTTCCGCCCCCCTCCCTTTTTGCGCGAGCGCAACCACCACAACATCGGCCCCTCTGAACCGCGTCTACCGCTCTCTCTCTCTCTGTCTCTCCTTCAATTTTGTGGCTTCTTCAAATTTTATTCTTATTCAACTTTTTTTTTCTATTACACAGACCGCAATCATGACCCGCGCCCAGCAGACCATCTCCCTCGCCCTCCTCGTCTCCTCCGTATGCGCTCTCTCCCCTCGATGCCTGGGCATCATCTCCTGACCGCACCCCAATTCGCTAACGACGATGCACCGCAGCTCTACCTCGCTCTCTTCCTCCAGCTCATCCCCCTCCCTCCTCTGATCCAGGAACAGATCGTCCCCGTGGTATGTCCCCCCCTCCCCGCCTCTGCCTCTTGTTTCCCCTTCCCTCCTCCCTCCCTCCCATCTCCGCCTTGCCGTCTCGTAGCGTGCTAACCACAAACCAAAACCACAGCTCCCCTTCTGGGCTCTCGTCTCGTTTGGCGCATTCCTCCTCTTCCGCCTCGGCTGGGGCATCCTCACCTTCAACGACGTCCCCAATGCGCACAAGGAGCTGATGGCCGAGATTGAGCAGGCCAAGGTTGACCTGAGGAAGCTGGGTGTCGATGTCGACTAAATTGCAGCTCTCCCCTTGGCTTCGCAAACGATTTCCGCCAGACACGAGGAAACACATAATGGACATAGACAAAAATCAACGGGGTGTACGATAAGTCGAGTCGCATCCAGGCCGTATCATACAGCTGGCCAAATACATTAATTGCATCATGTGGTATCTTTGTTGTTTTGCTTGCATCTATGCTCATGCGCCCCGCGTTCCCAAACTCCCGTCTGCGGGGCACCTTAATGCCCCTTTGTGAAGTCACCAAATGTTCATCACTCATTCCTAGTTTTGTGTGTACCGGCATTATGCCACGTCTCCCGTCACCAATGCAACAATCGTCTTGACGGCCGTCTCCAACTCCTCACCGCCCTCGACCAGCTCCGTAAATAACTTGGGTATCTTGCCGAGCGACCCTCGCTCATCCATCTGGTGCCCTGAATGAAAGGAATCAGTCAGCGGATCAATAAACGACCATTCATCGAGGAAGAACTCACATTTGCCCGGAACGCCAATCATGACCTCAAGCCTGCTCTGTGCCTCGCCTGTCCAGTCAAACTCAATCTTCCACTCAAACCTCACGTTGGGGCCCGGCGTTGCCTCGTCGCTGGGAATGGCCACCTCAAACCCTTGCTGGCCGAGGTAGCGGATGAGGTCGGCCTTGGTCAAGGGGTCCTCTTCGTCTTCTCGTTCCTCCTCATCGTCAACTCTTCTCCTCAGCTTCCGTGTTCGCATTTTCCCGGAGGCTTCTAGTACCCCACCCTTGGATCCAAGACTCTTTTCTAGCCGGCTCCAGAAGGCAGCACGCTCGACTGCGACTCGAATCCACTCGCCCATGGCCCATGAAATGACGCCGACATTGCGCTGCATGAACCGGTTGCAGTCGGTACCGCACACCTTTTCGATGAATGGGCCGAGCTCGGCCTTGGCTACAGGTTCGAGAGCCAACACCTTCAAGTCGAGGATGGTCAAGTCCATTGCGTTGACAACCATCTCAATCCGAGAGGTGAACATGCCAGGAAACTCCCGTGACCTCACCGTGATCGAATGTAGCTGTTTGAGAGGCTCGTCTTGCTCCTTTGGTAAAACGGAGAGGGTCGAAGCGAGTGAAAATGGGCTGAACAGCTGGAGGTACGGCAATTCTTCCTCGGCTGCCATCTGTACTGGATGATGTGATTTGATGTCCAAGTCGGCCTCCTTCTTTCTGGAGTTCGTTGGAGCGGCTGGTCGGGGCCTTGCAAAGGGCAATAGACCAATAGGGTTCAATGCCACCTTGAGCAACATTTGTGAGGCGTAAATCTTTGGCTGCGAGTCTGAGGAGTTGCTTTGACGCTGCATTAGGCTGATGACCTGATTTGGGTCTGACGGAGCCAGAACGCGACCTGATTTTTGCATGACGCGGATGCGATCGTTTTCCTTCTGTGCCACCTCCAGGTCCCTCTGCAGCTCTTCGATTTCTCTGAGCAAAGCATCTCTCTCCTCCTTCTTTTTCGCGTCTGGATCAAAAACACGGACCTTTCTAGGGCTGGTTGTCAGGGCTTCAAGGGCCGCAGCCTCCGGTGCCTTCTCCTTCGGCTTTGTTAACTCTGGGTTCTTCACGCTTTTTGTCGGGAAGTTGAAATCTTCTGAAATGACCGGAGGCTTTTTCAATGGTGAACTGGGCTTTTGCCTCGGCTTTTCCCTCCAACGCGATGGGCTCGAATGAATTCCTCTCGGCGGAGTTGACGAAACAACGTCGGGAACGGACGGAGGCAATTCGGGCTCTGGGATTTCTGGAGGCGGCATCGATGTGGAGATGCGTCTTGGTGCATCACTGGTAGGCGATCGACGGAGAGTCTTGCCTTTGAAAGGATTCACGTCTTGCTCGTCGTCTGAACCCGGCGGGGGAAGCGGGCGCGGATTTGGCCTGTTAGGCGTTCGTCTTGCGGCCGATGCCATCCCACCGCCGGCACGGCGGACCTGGCGCTCCTGGCTGGGCGTTGGCTCTGCCTCGTCCGTCTTTCCAGTGTCGCTGTCCAGCACGCTCTGCGCCAGGCGCTTAGCCAAGAGTTCCGAAGGGCTGTCCTCCGGGGGCTCATCTCGAAGAAGTGCTGAGTGAAGACGCGTTTCGGGGGATTTCTGAGGGGAGGCGGACCGTCGTCTTTCGAGAATTTCGGGATTGTGCTTTGCGAGGCTCGCTTTGGTCGGCGAGGCAAAAGATGGGCGCTTCCGTCGCGTTCTGGCCTCTGGCTCGGGGGTGTTGTTCGCGGATGCGCCAGGAATATCGAGCGAGGTGCGAGGCGAGGTGCGCCGTCGCTTTGGCGCGGATTCCTCCATTTCCCAATCTGTGCTTGATTATTGTCGTCTCAGACGTCACCCATGCCCACGTCTCTGGTTCTTGGTCTGGTGTTGAATTGAAGCTTGGAGGCCAATCGATAGCTTACTAGTAGTGTGTGTCGCATTGGACTAACTATTGTTTACACGGCCCCAGTCGCGTCCGGCGACAGGTGGGCCTCACCGCCTGCCAGTTTCGGCGAGTGTGCTTGGTGTAAGACAAGCCACGACTGCCATGAGATGATGCAGATTGGCCTGCGACAAGAACTAGGAGGCGAGATTGCTTTTTCCTAACCTGCAATTTTCCCCATCCATCATGCATGATAAATCTAGCAACTTTTTAACACGCTGCCCATTTTTTGGACATTCATCCTTACGCGAAAACATGTGATACACAAACTGGTTCACGTGACCAACGCAGCTCAAAGGCGTCGGCAGCGGGTGAGCGGCCAGGTACAGCCGGAATCGCCGCCCACCAAAGACCCTGGCCTGGTTGGTAATCCCGCCCGATGACGTCCGAGGCAAGTGACGGATTTCCGAGTGACAACTCCAAGACTTTTTGTTCCAGTCTTCCCGCGGCTCACATTTCCAAAACACACTCTTTAAAAAAACCTCTTTCACACGAAGGGCCGCCACGAATGCAGTCGCTATAACCACGCCGCATTTTCTCTTTGCGCCTATTTAATACCATCCATGTCAATCCCTTCGCGACTGGCTCCCCGGCTGCGGCCTGTGTGGCCGTCGGCTATTCACGTGCGGTCGTTTGCGAGCACTTCCCGGAACCTCGTCGAAGAGTGGCCGCAGAGAACGCCGCGGGGCCCCTACTACGAAACCATCCTCAGAAACCCGACGCAATACCGAAGACTAGACAATGCGTCAAATTCTACAAGCGCCGAGACACCCAAGCAGCCGACACCCGACGACACCAAGCCCACCACATCTACAGCCTCTTTTTCTGCGACACAGGCAGAGCCGACCCCCGAGACCCAATCGTCCGAAGAACGACTGCGCAACATTTTCGGGTCGCGCGTGCTCACCCCCGAGGAGATTGCCAGCCGCCTCGCCGTCAAGAGTTCAAAGTCTACAACTATTGCCGGCATCGTCGTGCCGCCCAAGCCCGAGGAGCCCGACAACTGCTGCATGAGCGGCTGCGTCAACTGCGTGTGGGAGCGATTCCGCGAGGAGATGGAGGAGTGGACGGTCCAGAACGCGCTAGCGCAAAAGGCTCTCGTAGCACAATCAGGGCCCATGGGCGCTGACGGCGGCGGGTCCGAGTCTAAGTGGACGCCCGGTGTTGGCGTTGGCGACGCCAAGATCGCCAAAGACTTGTGGGAAAAGGAGGTTTTCGACAGCGTGCCGGTGGGGATTAGAGAATTCATGAAGCAAGAGAAGCGTCTAAAGGAACAGCACGAGCGTGAAGGTACAGTTGGCAGTTAGACGGGAGCATTGTGGATGTGCATTTGAAGAAGAAAAAAGAGTATATACCCCTTTGGTATGGTTCTATGGATAGAGAGGCTCGATTCGATAGACTTGACGATTATATGAATACCTTGGTCTTTTTTTGGTTTACAGAAACTCAATGGTTAGCCTCCATGTTCGTTGATGGTGGGATTTCTTTTTTTCGCGCAATGAGATTCGCAACGACGAATTTTCAATAACTCGAGGTTATTTAGAATTTACACCTCACGGCCATCGGCAGAATGGACTCGCTAGTGATTAATACAGCGGACGAGTGTATAAAGCAACACAAAAATCACTTTGTTGATATTCCTTCCGAGACTGCCATCATCTCATGCCCGATGTAATGCAATGAAATGGACAGCACCTATTATCTCATCAAGCAGGATGACGACATTCATGCGTCTACTTTTCATAACATGGGCCCATGTCACGATTTCCCTATGAAGAAAACTAAATCATCATAATCACTCACAATTTAAATTAAGACCCGAGCCCAACCAGCTGTATCTATAAGCATGCCCAGGCTACGGAAGGTGGTGAGCAGACTCAATTGCTTTTGGAACAACTTTGATCAGCCATTTATGATTGACCCTAGGTCGAAAGCCATAAAATTAGATTACATGTATGAAATAGCCTTGATGAACTCTTGAATTGGAAACGATAAGTCTATTCGAGCCTTGATACTTATGATGTCCCCCCCTCCTTCTTAAGATTAGTGAATTTAAATGCAGTTTAATGCACGTTCTGACGCAGTGTTGGATACGTTTGTACAAAATGCACTTCCAACTATATGTTTTGCACAATCCCACACACCAATTAAATAACAGAATATGAAAGCAGGGGTATCCACGTCATATCCAGCCCTTGAGAATGAAGGTCGATGGAATAGTCTGCATGCGTATAAAATGTCGACCTATGGCCTGAAACATCACCGGAGGATAAAACTTGCCCAAATTTTTCACATGAATAGTAAAAAAAAGAAGAACATATCGCCCAGATTTAGTTCAATACATGTCTCAATCAAACTCATAGCCCAAAGATTGTCAAGCCATGCAGATGTCACATTTGTCTGCACGCCTTTTTAACAGCTGAGTGATTTCTTAGCCTACGACCCACTATTGACGCAATGGCAATTAATTACAGTATATAAGCATGAATTCTTGTTGATATCTCAATAGAGGAATTCTGAGAAATTGGAAGTACAACTGTTGGTACTTCTCTCCAAGAAGGAATTTATGTGAGAGGTTGATGCGAAAGTGGTGAATTTGGACTCAAAGGAGCGGCTTATACGTGAATTCACGTTTTGAATTGAATGAATGCAGATATGGGTACAGGGATGAGTTGGAAAGTCACGATTGGCACCAGAAAGCGGGAAATAAATAACAGAAATGACAATTCTTTTTACTCTTTTGCTAGGTATTCATTCATCGTAGCCGTATGTTCGGTCTGGTAGTGTCTAGTTTCATACAAACAGTCTTTTTTAGTTGGTCTGCTGGCTGGCAAAGTTGTCGTGCTCATCAATGTCCATGGCCTCCCAAGGGTAGCAGATCCACTCATCACCGACGGTTCGGGCGGCCTGGTAGCGGGTGGTGAGCATATCGTTGGGCAGGACACCCTTCTTGGGCTTGTCCTTGTTCTGCGTCAAAGGTTAGCACATGGAACACACGCACATGCACATGCGTAGGTACACGGAGAGAGGCATTGCACGGAAAGGGGGGTCTTCTGGAGGCACGTACGTGGAGAACAAAGATGCTGAACTCAGTCTTGGGGGCATCGGGACCCATGCGCTGGCGGGCGGCCTCGACGTCCTTCTCGAGCTCCTTGACGGCGTACTCGAGGGTGGTGCGGGTGTCGTCGACCTCATCGACGATGAGGATGCGCTTGCCGACGAGGTTCTCAAAGGCGCCGAGGGCGGTCAGGTCGAGCCACTGGGTGCGGGTGACCTTGGTGCCGGGCTCCTCGACCTCATCGTTGCCGAGCGACTCGTAGAGGGAGAGGCCGATGGCCTGGATGGGGATGTTGGGGGAGCCGGGCTTCTTGAGGAAGGATCGCAGGATTCGAGCAGGGACGTAGCCGCCGCCGCCGATGGCAATCATGAGCTGAGGCTGGAACTCGGCGAGGATCTTCTCGGCCGACTCCTGGCAGAGCTTGTGCACCTAGGCAGACAGACATGTCAGAGGGAGGGCGCATGATTGGTACGGTACGGGGCGTCGAGGTTTTGGCTTGTGCGATGCGGCGATTTTTTGGCGGTGCATTTCACGTCGCGCATTATGCGCAATGAGCTTGCACTCATGGCCCCTGCATCTCATCCGTCTTTTTTCCTCCTCGCGCGGGCGCATTTCGTGGATGGCCATGCACCGCAAGTCGTTCGTTCATGGCGGCGGCGGGGTGGCGGGGTAGGTAGGAGGGGTCAAAATTCAACTTACATCGTTGTAGGTGACGTAGAGCTTCTGGACCATGTTTGCGGTATTGAGTTTGGGGATGGAGGGAGAGGGGAAATTACAACGTCGCGAAAGGGGTTAAAAATGGGAAATATAACTCGAGATGAAGACAGGCGACGGGGAAGCGCACGACCAAGTTTTTGGTGAAGCCCAAGGGAGAGGAGGAGAGAGAGGAGGGAGGGAGAGCAGCTGCTGGGAAAAAACTCACACTTCATATGATGCTGACCCGCGGACGCGGAAGCACGGGCGTCCAACTTTTTTTTTTTTTTTCCCTTTCTAACCGCCCTCCTCCTTCTCCTTTGGTGATGGCATTCTGCGATTCATTCGCTATTTGCTGGTGCCTTGCTGTCAGCCCCACCAGTTGCAGCGTCGGAAGCCGCCGAAGCCAGGATTCGTTTAGTGGGGAGGGTATCACAGCAACGCCTGAAAGCCGCCTAAACGTCGAAGGAGGGGTCGCCTCTAACGTCACCGAACCGCGCAGTCGACTCGCAGGCCCCCCTCCTCGATCGATCGATCCCTGGATCTCGGCCGTGAGCGAGCAAATCGACGGCAGGTCTGATCTTACAGCACGCAACACCACCGGATTTTTCGCATGCAGCGAAACTCCGTGGCCAAAATAACCTCATGTATAAGCTAAAATTGATTTCGCCGCGGACCCGACCTTGTCTAGCCGCCCCATGCTGCTGTTTCACCCGTCCCGCTTCCTGCCTCTGGGCTTGGCTTGGCTTGTATATCCACATTGCCGTTTTTCTCCGTCGGACCTCTCCGAAGCGTGTCCACCAAGGGACCTTTTGAGAAGTAATTTTACTCTCATCCCGTAATGCGTCCCGCAGGGTCGTGATCGTCCTTTCAGCCGGTTCTGAGACTGTTTCATCTTTCGGTGAGAAAAAGACATGCATCCGTTGCAGGAGTTGGGGGATCGTCGACAGCCGTACCATTGACGTCAGCCAAGCTATTATTTCGAGTGGCTGCTCCCACAAGACATTCTGATGCCAGTTGTGCTATCATAGAGGACGCGGCCTGATTCACAACAATAGCAATCCTTGTTTTGAAGTAGATGGTCACGGGTCTGCCATTGTTCAAACGCTTACTGTTTCCGGCAGTAGTCTGAAAGCATTGGGCAGAGATGGGAGAGATATTGGGACTAACATGCCCCCGTTCTCTAGCATGAATATATGAGACACGTATATTAGGCTATGATAACCTTGGTAAACATATACCACAAACGTTGTGGTTCATGGAATACGTTCTTTTCGCGGAGTGTGTTGAGAGCAATGGACAGAGCATCCCCACTGTAATTGCCACGCAAGTCTGGCAGAGTTTATTATCTCTGACTCAAGAGGTATCGAATTTCTCATATTAGAGTTGATTTTCCTGTTGGCTAGGACAAAAAGGAGACCAACAGCTATAGCTGTTATGAAGTCTATCTGTATCTGCCTACGAGTTGCCGGCCTAGACGCCCGCTCTCGGACATACCTGGTTCAGCCTTCTGCCCTTTTTTTTTTAAAGAAAAAAAAAAACCAAATATAAACAATGGTCACTTCATCATTTTCCGTACTTTTGGTCCAAAGGTGAAACTTATGAAGTCATAAAGTAACTATTGAAGGGAGTAAGAGGTGGTATGCCTATTTCCAAGCGGCGATATTGGTGCCATTTACCCACAGTATTGACCTAGTCTAAGTCGCATATACATGTGTTGCTCATTTGGACCCCAAGAACTTTCGTGTTTAAATGCGGGAATTTAGTTCATAACACCCTTGGCTGACTTTTTCTATGATTGCTGGGTTTATTACGATGGTATGTCGAGGAGGACCAAGAGAGTGGTCTTAATGAAGCGAAAGAGAGCCAGACAGCAGATGGCTTGAGCAGTTGCAATGTTGTTGAAAAAAGCGTTCCTGAAGTTACATTCTACTGAAACGAGTCTGGTCTCACCACATTAACTTTTTGCTTTTGTCTTGGGAGGTTTGTGAAAGGAGCAACATTGTAATTTACACCTGGCGACTTTTTGTCACTGAAAAGCTAGAAATTATGCAATACTTTTCTCGAAGATCACTTTTGACTTCTTCATGTTTAGTAAAAAAAAAATCAAGCCTTGACTCGACAAGAAATTCCCAGCAGCGGGCGTTCAGGTCACAGTCGCAGGCAGATACACTGCAGTGTTTAAATAACTTTGGTTGTTTGTCCCCTATCGCCCCGACCAATCAAACAATCAACCTTGCAGCTATTTCCATTAAAGTAATAATGTCAGAAAACGCCAGATGTGGCCTAAAGTTTTTCCCGTTAGTCGACCCAGTCATGAATAGCACACACAAAAAAAAACGCCTCCGTTATCCCTCGTTCCTCAGTGACGGCGCCGCTCGACTCCCCGCGGAAAGTCGTAGGGGCTCAAGTCGAAGAGCCGCTCGCCCTCAGCCGCCACATACGACGTCAGGCCCCGGACGCCACCCCGGCCGACGACCTGCCGGGCGTCCTCATACGCGTAGCTGGGCAGGCTGCAGATCTGCGGCTGCGCTGCGACGGGGTCGAGGTACGCTGCGTACGCCTGGCGCGCGAGTGCCGTCTCCGGTGCCGCCGGCCGCGCGACCTGGGCTCGCAGCACGGCAGCGTGTGATTGCTGGTGGGCCGCCGCCTCGCTGGCGAGCGACTGTTGGACGGCCGTCTTGACCGCGGCGGGGAGCAGCTCGGTCAGGGCCTTTGTCTGCTGGGCTACGACGTCGGAGAAGGCTGCTTTGAAGGGGTCGACGAGCTGGCTGGCCCATCGGTTGATCATTGCGCTTTCTGTCTGGGTTGCTGCATCCCGGGTGGGGGCTGCCGGTCGGGGCATGTCCCGTGTGACCCTGGGGACTTTGAGTGCCGGCCCGGCCTCGTGGGACTCCGACGTGGTGGTGAGGCCCCTTTTGGTGGGCTGGGCGGACCGGAATGGCGATGCCTCTCGAGCGTCGAGTGTGAGGATGCGGACTGGGCTGGGCTGCTCCTGCGTCCACGGCGTGGTGCGCTCGATCGATGGCAGGATTGTCTGCGCTTTGGGGGGAGCCGGCTTCGCGGGTTTCGCAGCGATCGCCTTCTTGCATGTGCGCCGTTCACCGGGGCCTTCCTGCTTGATGGGCTTGACCTTGGCCTTGACCGGTTCATCGGCCACAGACTTGGCGGGTTGGAGTTGTTGGAGCGCCCACTCGCGCAACTTGCGCTTCTTGACGACCTGCATAAAAAAGTCACCTTCGGCGTTCAGGCTCAGGCTCTTGTGAGCCGCGTCGGTGGCGAGGAAAAAGTCGAGCTTCAGCCGCTCGGTGCCGGAGGTCTGCTTGGCCCAGTCGTGGAAGGCTTTGTAGAACTCGCATTTTGACCACGTACCCGAGGTGCCGTTGAGCTTCATGCCCTCGATCTTTGCGACAACACGACGGTGCAGCTCGGAGCCGCTCAAGGCTTCGGGCATGATAAATTCAATAGCCCGTTGCCGTATCACGGCTTTCCGACGCTCAACTTCCTGGAGCGCGGCACTGGGAGGGCTCTCGATGTGGATTACGGGATCCGACTCCATCGCGAGGGCAGAAAAGGAATGGATGTGAAGCGCCCGGGGTCGGGTCTTTTATTGTAGGCTTGAGGGATATAGAACGAAGCCTTCGGTTTGAAGCCGGAAGAGAGGGCAGAGTGAGTGTGAGTGTGAAGGGATAAAAGGCATCGCGAGCCCGCAAAATATAGGTTGTACGCATGCATGATTCACTGACCTCGAGAGAGGTGCCCCTTGGTCTCGGGATGCGTTTCCTAAGAAAATTCAGGGTGCATGATGAGTCCCTTAGCTTATGAAGTTAGGATTTATGTTTGCTTGAAAAACAAGCAGGAGGCTCGACCAAGCATTTCCGGGAGCGCGCACCTAGGCCGGTAGCCGGTATGCAGACACAATTATGATTTAAACAGCAGTGGTTGGTGGTCTCTTTTCGCACTGACCGACGGGATAATCAGCGTTGATATCAGAATCTTGAACGATACTAGTATAGCGCCTTAGGTTTAGCAAACATTTTGGGGAGAGCTCCGTGGCCAACCCGCAGGGATTCGCAGTGGCGAGAGCTCATATTCCTGATGGATGGTGGTTTGTCTGAGCTGATGTTCCGTCACGCATCATGCTCGCAAGTATGGTCTGGGAGGTTCTGGACCAAAGGGGGAAAGGACTGGAATGAGTCAAGTTGATCAGCCCTTGCAAATAACTGATGCCAAGACGGGCATGATCTGATGCATCAGAAACTGCATCTTGGCCCCAGTGCGCCCGCCAATAGCTTCCCTGCCGCGAGCCGTCTGGGGAATTTCCATGTGACCTGTTGCACCATATTTCGAGCGATCGCCTCGACTCGATTGCCGATCTAACTTGTGCTGCGGCAACGTTGGGTACTAATGGCCTGCATGCGTTATGCATCCGGCCCGGTTGATCATTCCATCAGCCACACAATATTTATAGGCCGCCGCGGCATCTCAATCTCCCAGGAATTAATTCCTTCGCCATATCCCGGCTGTTGCGCGCTATACATCCCCGTCTCGTTCAAGCCAGTTTCGAACCGTCTATTTTTACGGCACACACAAATACACTTGAACCCACAACCAGCAACCTCACGACCCAGCTTCACCATGACAAACCGGCTAAAATTCACAGACCATTCTGGTCACCCAGAAAGGTCTGGAGCCAGCAAGGTGGTGGCCAGGACCCGGTTGCCCGTGGAAGAGTTAGTACGATCCTGCTGCCCTCCCGTCCCATCTCCGAAACCCTTTTGACACTGGAACTCTGAGTTTAGTCCTCTATCTGTGATAAATCAGTCACCATATATAAATTCCCCTCTCGCTCTCCCCGGTCTCTTCCTCTCCATAACTACTGCCTGCATCAGAAATACCACAATAAGACGAGCCTCTCGCTTTGGTCCATACTGAAGCTTGTCACTTACCGGTCAATCAACTCCCTGGTGTCTTCTCTACCATCCACCCGGAGCCGTTTCAGAGCTTCAAGATCAACCACTGGCCACTTATCATCTGCTCAAACACCATCAAAACACACAGTCACTGCCGCCAACATGATGGCCTGCAATTCTGTTGCACTAGAGGCTGATAGCCTGCACTGCGACTACTATGACGAAAAAGTCCGACCCCAGACTCCCTGCCTGACGGACCAGGAAATGGAGGCCAGGGTCAAGAGCACCATTAGGGCCCTCCGCGAAATTCGCAGCACCATGAGCATAATGGCCCAGCAGGACGACGACTACAGCCACGAGCTAGCGGAAATCGTCACTGTGGCGAGGAAAGCCACACAGGAGTCGATGTTTAAGGTTCGCCGATACCATGACGTCAAGGAGGAAGCCATCCGCGTCAAGCACCGGCGGGAACTTGCTGCGCTTGGCCAAGACCGACATGGGCTGTTGACGTATTGTGCGAAACGCATGACGCTGGCCGTGAGACACAATGTCGAGTCCCGGGTCGCCACAAACGCGAGCCGCTGTGACAAGAAACTCGACCAGCTCCAGGATGCGCTGGACAAGGTTGAAATGCACGGGTTTCTGCTCTACAATGACGTGAGAGATTCGTGTTGGTAGGTGGAAGTTATCGGCACCATTTTTGCAGAGATGTTATGGAAATGTATTTGGATCACGATTTTGGAGCGGGCGTTTTTTGGGGGGGGTACATCGTAAGCCCAGGCGTTGGCGGGAACTGGAATCGATGATGGTTGAGAATGTCCAGGCTATCCAGCTGACGAATAACGAGTAACGATGTAATGATGATTAATGAAATTTGTTTCGACAAATATTGCCTCTTCTGTCCTTGGGTGTCCTCCAGAGGGCATTGTGTATCTCAACCGCCTTGCGTGCATGCACAAGTATAAGGACATGTATACTTGTTTTTTTTAAGTGCGCGTTGGAAATGTACCCTTTGCTGCAATCCCAGACCATCCACTCCAAGGGAACATATTTGCCTTGGCTGCGAACCCTCCAGAAATTAAGCCACCCATATTCCCGGTCACATGGGATTACCAGGGATTCCGGGGACGACTGTGACTGATCTACGTGGCGGCTGCAATGTCCCCGCACCAGGTTTGGTTTTGCACCCATTAGCCGTTAATGGGCGTCCTTCCAAATGAGGCTGGGTGTCGTCATCGGGTTGGCTGACTGGGAGGGAAACCCCTGTCTTGTCCTTCGATTTAATCTTATCCCAGATCCGGAAACTTTCGAGAAGCGAGGGTTGGGTATGTTGCGACGGCGAAGTGAAGTGAAGCGAAGACTGTGAAGCGAAGACACACTAGAGCAAATAGTGTTCAGTGACCGCCAACTCAATTAGCGCGGCATCCACTGGCCCTTGCTACAAAAGAGCCTTTGGGAATTTTATTTCCCTTTTTGTTGCCCGACGAGTCGCCTACGAGGTGTCGTATACGGTGAGGGGCACGGGTCGGGCACTCCGGCATCCATCGTGGATTGATGACTCGGATGGACGGTACGGATATGGGCATCTCGGGTAAGGCTCACGATTAACGACTTGGCATGCAAGATGCTGAAACGTGGGAAACGGCGTGCCATGCAGCGGGATGCAACGGGGATGGCATTTAAACGCTGCAACGTCTCCCGAGCTGCCGGGAATGCCTATTTATCGCGGGGAGCAGATTGGCGGGTTGGGCTATCGGCGTTATTGAGACGGTGGGCAAGACGGACACCGCTACGACGGTGCCAATCAGACATGGGGATGCAGCTGGGGCGGGAGGTGGGCGATAAGGTAGCGTTCAACGTTCGCCTATCGACAGGCAAACTGTCAGAAAAGGGTGCAAACGACTGCCAAATGGCTGCGAATGGCCGTCGTCCTGGGTTGAGACGGTCCCGCAATCCACGGCTTCGGCATCAGTCCCTCGGCGATTGTGGGGGAAGAGGGGCCAGTTGCGCCTTGGCTGCCTCTTTAGGACTAGGGCGCAACGACGGGACTCGCTCACCCAGCACATACAAGGAGCGTCCTCAGCAGCCCGCGCCGCCTCGCACTGGTGTGAACATCACACAAATCGTCTCGCCATCGGCTGATCAGTTGCGGATGAAGTCGCTATTCAGTAATCTAACGTCGTTTCTCTGGCCCCCTTGTATCGGATCTGGCCGACAACCTGGACTCACGGCAGGAATGAACCCTCTTCTCTCGAATCTGTATCGCCTTACCCCATGTCTCCATCAGCCGAATCCAAATCGGCCGCCGACAAACCATGCCACAACTGTCGCCGCAGGCGTCTGCGCTGTGATCGCGCGGTCCCACAGTGCTCCAAGTGCACCTCGCGGGGCATCGAATGTCTCGGCTATGGCCAGTTGTTTCTGTGGACCGGCGCCGTAGCCTCCAGGGGCAAGCTGGCCGGCCAGAAGTCGAGTGCCGCCCTCTATCCAGGGCCTCCGGACCCGTCCCGGACACGGGATCGCGGGGGCTCCGTACACCTGTCCGAGGCCGCAACCACGCCCTCCGACGCCGGCTCCAATGAGGACTCCGTCACCAGCGCCGGCACCGGCCCCGAGCCCGACGACGCCTTTGCCGTGTCCAGCCACGACACCCAGCTCACCGGCGCCACTGCCGCGCGCCCGGAGTATGAGAATAGCTTCTCAAACCCAAACGCCGCCGTCACCATCCAGACCACTCCTTGGACACTCGTCGACCCTTTGTTCCAGGACATGAAGTACACTCAAAGACAGTATCTTGCCTATTGTACGTAGCCCAAACCCATCATCATTGGTTCTTGCGATGCTTCTTATGACGCTCTTCCCACGTTCGTGTAAATGAAACATAGCTGATGACATCACAGTCTCGTCGCGCCTCTGTCGAGACTTCGTCGCTGATGACGTGCCCGAGCGCAACCCCTTCCGGAGCCTTCTCCCCTTGACCCAGTCATATCCTCTGCTCCGCCAGGTCATCATCGCCGCCTCGGCCACTCACATGTACAACCGCTCCAGGCCCTGGCTGAGCCCCAACTCGCTGGACAGGGGAGACGGGCCGAGGCGCCTGCTCGTTGACGCCCTCGTTGCCAAGCAGCAAGTGCTGCAGATGATGTCGACTGCCCTGCAGAACATGGACTCCATCGACGGCGACGTGCTCTTGGCGTCGGTGCTGTTCCTCATCAACGTCGAGTTGATCGAGTCTGGCAAACACAACTGGAAAGCCCACCTGGACGGCGCGGGCAGGATCATGTCATTGCTTCCGATCTCTAGCGCCCAAGAGAGTTTACGAAACTATCTCATCTCAGACTGCTTTGTGTAAGCATCACCCTCCTCGCCCACGTCACTCCTCAACTCAGCCCAACCTAACCTAACCCCGACGCAGGTACTATATTCTGGAATCGACCTTCCGACCCACAAGCACCGACAACAGGTCGTTCTTCCACACCTTTCAGGGGTTCGAAGTCTTCGCAAGCACCGTGAACAGCTACTACTGCTGCCCGCCGGAGCTCATGGAAATCATGCTCTCGGCCGCTCAACTCTCCAGGCAAGTAACGGGTGAAGTCGTCTCGGATGAAATGCTCACTACGGCCGGCGCGACCCTCTTCGCCCGTGCTCAGAACGTTGACGTGATTGCCTGGGCAAGGGAAGTCGAGACGCTGCCCTCCACGTACAGCGATCCGGTCCTGAGTCGCTTCCGAGTGGCCTCGGCTCACAAGCTCGGCCTGTGTCTGTACATTTTTCACGCAATCCCGTCTCTTAGCAACATTTATGGTGAGGAGATGGCTGATATGCTTCTTAACGAACTGCAAAGGGCGCTGATTGCTATTCCCGAGGACGACCCGAACTTCAAGGCCACGGCCTGGACGACGTTTGTGTTCGGGGCCAGCGTCAAGACGCCTGAACTTAAGGAGTGGGTTATTGACCGCATCAAGAGGCTAATCTTGGAATCTCCCTGGGGTTATTGGTACGCCGCGAGGGACGCCTTGCAAAAGCTGTGGGCCGTACAGGCCGAAGACAGCCAAAATAGGAGCTGGGTGCAGCTTATTCGGGAGCTCGCCATGGACTTGTTGGTGGTCTGAGTCTGCGGCGTCAGGCCTGGGTGCTAACAACTATGCGCTTGATTGATGAACGCTGACCTCCCCTACCTACTCAAGCAACATGCTGCCGAAGGCGAGACCCGATGAGATGCGGGACTCGGCCAGAGCTCAAAACTTCTTCCAAAGAGACCAGATCTCTCTGCTGCGCCAACCGTGTGTGCGGCATGAAAGCCTCTTCCAAGTTTGGAGGGCCAAATTACTTTGCTTAACCCCCTTGCGGAAAAAGAGATTATGAGATGAGTAGGACTTTTTCTTTTTCACTTGCTAGCGTTGCCCAAAAACAAGGATATTGGAAGCGTCATGGAATTACCAACAAAAGGAACAAGGTCGAAAAGAGTTATTTCGGGAGAAGTGATTATGGAATTTTTATGTAGGTCATGTATGAAGAAACGAGAGATTTATGAGCTGTTTTGAGCAATTAATCTATCTAAATTTAGCGATATGGTACAATTTTGCCAGTCATACAGCGCAAACAAGCGCGCTATTCTCCTAGCAGCTATTTGAAGAAAACTTTTATGGATCAATTGAGTGGAGATCCTCTTGTACAGGGTATTTGTCAGTCATGGATACAACTTCAACGTCCAAAATAGTGGACTTGTTTGTTTTTGCCTTATGCGCCCTCGGCCCATTGGCTTCCCCTTTCAAACGTCTTTCTCCGGAAATAGATTCTCTTGGCCCATTTCCAAGCCTCCGACAAGACCATGAAGATGCCGACGCCGATGAATACAATGGCCCATTCCCAGCTGATTCCCGTGTGCTTGAAAACAATATGGTTCAGTCTGGGGATGTAGATGGTTCCAAACACGACGAAGAAGACAACCGTGACCGCGTAAAAGAGGAACTGGTTCCCCCACAGGTGCATCGCCCAGGCCTTGAAACCCTTTGGCATATAGAACAGGGATCGGCGGAAGTCGATGAGCCCCCACGCAAAGAGGAGGAAGATCCAAGTCATGGTGCAGTAGCAGGTGGCGCGGGCCCTGAATACTGGCTCACAGGACTCGGAGTATCGGATGTTGCAGTCGAGGCCGAGGTTGCCATCGTTGAACCCGAAGATGACGAGTGTGAAAGATCCAAGAACGCAGCCCGCCATGATGGTGCCATACACGACCATGTCAATCAAGAATTCCGGAGTGAATACGCCATAGTTGAGCTAATGAACAAGGTCAGAATACGAATCAAGGAGAGAGACACATGGTTGAGACTCACGTTTTGGGGTGGCCGGTCGAGGATATCGGGAACTGCCTTTTCGAAGCCGAGTCCAGTCTCGCAAAACGCACCGGTTCCAAGCAACATCCAAATGATTTCCACAGGTGTAAGTTGGAAGACGGAGACACCAGTCTCGTCCTTGAAGGCGAGACCCGTGAGAAGAGTGACCACGAAGCCAATGTTTGCGGCCAAAACGTGCAGGATGAACTTTTGAATGTTGTCAAAGATGCGGCGTCCTTCTTCAATGGCGTTGAGGATCGACGCAAAGTTGTCGTCAGTCAGGATAATGTCTGAAGACTCCTTGGCAACATCTGACCCAGTGCCCATAGCAATGCCCACGTCGGCTCGTTTCAAACTCGGGCTATCATTGACTCCATCTCCGGTCTATACATTACACCGTCAGCACATCGTCCAATTATAAGCGACCTGAGGATTTTAGGTTGCGGTGCACACTCACCATGGCACAAAACCTGTTGCGACGGTGCAGCGCATCGATCATTCGAACCTTGGTGCTGGGAGCACAGCGAGCGACGACGAGCGGCAGCTCAGGCAGGTCGTCGATCTGCGCGTCGGTCAGGGCGTCAAACTCATGCGCCGTCATCATCATCGTCCTGGCAACGTCGGCCGGGAGCATCTGCGCCTTCTCGGCGGACGGGAGGATGCCGACATCGACGGCAATGGCGCGCGCCGTCTCGGGGTGGTCGCCCGTGAGCATGTGCACCACGATCCCGGCGCCCTGGCAGGCCCGGACGCTGGGGAGGGACTCCTGGCGCGGGGGGTCGTAGATCCCGATGAGGCCCCGGAACACCAGGTTCCGCTCGAAGAGGTCTCGGTTCGGGACAACGTCATCCGCGAAGTCGGCCTCGGACACGGGGCGATCGTTGACCTTGTGGGCAAGGGCGAGAACACGGAGGCCCTGGCTGGCCAGCGCTTGCATGTTGTCGTGGATGTCTCGGCTGACTGACTCAGTCAGAGGTTCGATGCTGTCGTTGAAGGCGATGGATTTGCAAGAAGCGAGCACACGCTCGACGGCGCCCTGGTTGGACGGTCAGTCTATCTAGCACCACGGGTTACGAAGGGGGGGAGGGGCGTGTTAATCTCACCTTGGTGAAAACGTGGCTCTCATTTGTGGTCACATTCTGAAAGATGGCCGACATCTTCTTGACGTCAGAGTCAAAGGGGAACTCGCCCAGATGCTTCCATTGCGCTCCCGGCGATTGAGACAACTCGATTCTGTTCCAGCCAAATCGGGAAGCGAAGACCTCAATGGCAATCTCGGTTGGTGCTCCCTTTGCGCGCCACTCCCATGGGTTCGCCGACTTATCGTCGCTCTGTTCTACAACGGCCAGGTTCGCTAACGATGCGACATTCAGGTACCATTGGAGGCTGGGCCTGGCGGCTGGCTCGTCCATCGGGGCGACCAACCCTTCCTCGCCCTGCTTCTCCTGGTCTGGGCTGACAGTGTCCTTGGGTTGTGAGCCAATGAAGCGAACCTCGCCGGCCGTCGGGTTGTACACGTCACTCGTGGACTCGACCGAGTAGGTGCCACAGCCAGGGAGCCAGGCCTTTCGTGCGACCATGCGCCCCTGAGTGATGGTTCCCGTCTTATCGGAACAGATGTCTGGAGGGGCACGCCACAGGGTCAGCTCTGAGACATTTCTAATAAGACAGAGAGAGAGAGAGAAAGACAAAGAAAGAAACGGAGTGCACTTACTCGTGACACCGCCCAGGGCCTCGAGACTGGAGAGGTTTCGGACAATCACATGGCGTTCAACCATCTTCTTCGTCCCGGCGGCCATGGTCAGGGTCAAGACAAGCAGCAGAGACACTGGGATGGTTCCAATGGCCGTGGTGATGGCGTATATGATGACGTCCTCTCGTGATCCAAAGTCGTTGGCCGCCATGACGACTATGGCACAGACGATCGCGAAGAGGAACAGCGATAGGAACAGCTGAGCGAGCTTCCGCTGCAGGGGGGTGCCGACAGTCAGACCGAGGAACTCGCCAAGCCAGTCGCGGATCGGCTTCAGGGCGGCCAGGAGAGGATTCGGCTTCGCGCCTGTCTCATCCTGGCCCTTGGGCTTGAGGTCACCGCTGTAGTTGAGCGCGCTGGCGATCAGGCCAATCTCCGTGAACATGCCCGTCGCGAAGACGACGCCGCGGCCACGGCCCTTGGTGATGGTGCTGGAGCTGTAGACGACATTGAGGCGATCACCAGGCCCAGTGTCGACGTCAAAAGTCAATTTGGGGGCCTTTAGCACGGGGACTGACTCTCCCGTGAGCAATGCCTCGTCTGCCTCGAGGTTGACGGCCTCAATGAGGCGGATGTCTGCCGGGACAGAGTCGCCGGTGCCGAGATCTACGATGTCACCAGGTACAACGTCAGCCGTGTCGATGCTTACTGTCTTGCCGCCACGAAACACTTTGCAGGTGGGCGATCCCAGGGTCCGCAGCGAATCGATCGTCTTTTCCGCCTGGAGGCTTTGGAAGAAGCCAATGAAGATGTTGAGGACGATGATTCCGGCCAGGATGCCGCCCTCGATCCAGGCCCTGATGCCGAAACTGGCCCCAAGTGCCAGAAGCAGCACCTGTGGGCGACGTTAGTAATACAGCAATTACATGATTCTCTTTCAAAAGCACCCACTAGCGTCATCGCGTTGAAGACTTGCTCAAAGAAGATCTTGATTGGTTGCACCCCCTGTTTCTGGTCCAACTCATTGGACCCGAACTCAGCCAGACGACGAGGCACGTCGTCTGGTTCAAGACCCCTCGTGGCATTGCCCTGCAGCTCTTCTAGCACTTGTCCGCTGGTCAAGCTGTGCGGCGGACTGGAGAGCGGCTTGTTGGATTGGCCGGAGACATGCTGTCCCAGCACGGGGGAGGGTTTGGCGGCTTTTGCCATGGCTGGCTGGGCTTGGTGAGAAGTGCTCTGGAATTCAGCTTGAGGGGGGGAAACAAATGTAAATCGATTCTAGACTTGGTTTATATACACATTTCCATGACCAACTCTTGGCTCATCTTGCAGACTCGAAGGCTGCGAATAGCCCCAGTTTGACGTCGCCCTGGTGTTGGGCAGGCGGGTAAATCACCATTATAGGAAAAGAGGCCAAGACTTTGACCCGGGGAGATCTCAACGACTAAATTCGGGACCCCAAGACTTAAAAACGGCACTCAAATGACTGCAAATGGGGTCCTTCAAGACTTAAAGTCGGAAACTGGGTGCGTTGACCACGGCGCTAGGCGAAATGTGGTAGCCCAGACCCCATGTCCTGCATTTGCCATTACTAACAGAATCGTGATTTGCTGCAGGACGCCGGCTTCCCCGCACAAAGATCGTACCTCGCATACCAAGATGGAGTTTTACCGTTTTCTCTCGAAGATGGCCTACGCAGGACTTATAAACCACAGCCGTGAACTCCCTCCTCCGTGTCCCATTGAGGGAACGGGTCCCCGGGTGGAGGTGGCAAGGGGCGGAAACAATTGGGGACGCGAGCCTTCGCCGGTCGGCACGTCCGTTGTCAAAAGAAAACGGGCACTCGGCCCTGGCAGGTTCGCCGCATCCTTGGCGTCATGCAAGGAAAAGCGTTAGGGAAGGGTAAGGGGAGAGGAGGGAAGGGAGGGAGCGAGGTGGGTGCGCACGCACGGGGTTTTGAATCAGGTCGTCGGAAAATTTAAACGACGTAGGCGTTCGCGGGCCGTCCGTCCGCCTGTCACGGTCCCCAGCACCCGGAAACATGTCAGAGGATCGAATGGTTCATGGCGATGTGAAACAAGCTGCAGACAATGCCGCCGGGGCCACACGGTCCCCCGGGGGAGGGGGATGGTTTGATTCCAAAAGTGTTTCTAGTTTCCAAACGGTGTTCATTCTATCGTTTCTAGATAGCGAGGGTATACATGTATGTAGTGTGTAAGAGTGTAAGAGTGTGTGTGAGTGTGTGTGCGTGTGCGTGAGCGCGCGTGTAAAAATGCCCTAAGAGTACAAGATATGATGACAACGGAAAAGGAAAGAGAAAAGAAAAAAACAACCCTAGCCGTGGGCAAGGATGCGTCTGGATATGCTTCCCTGCAATATGCCCCCCCAGCCAGCTAGTAATGGTATTGTGTTCCCAAACGCCGTTGACCCGAACCAGATAAATAGATTTCCCCGGGATATTAATCATCATTACGACATAATCATATTTCTCTTACCGGCACCCGTGGCGGGAGGCACTGCCTCGCCCGCCTCTCAAGCCGTGACGGCCACCCGGGTCCCGTTCTTGGAGCACAGCGCCAAAGCGTAGAGTTCCATCCACTCCTCGGGGTCACGGGACTCCATGGTCTTGTAAGTCTGGAGCATTCTTGCGACAATGTACTGCGTCTCCAGGAGCGCGTATTGTTCTGGTTCCAGAGTTAGCGAGGAGATCTAGGGATAGGTTAAGAGGGAAAGGGGGGGAGGGGTTTCTAAAACTTACGTCCGACGCATGATCGTGCACCGCCGTTGAAGGGCAAGTAGCCCCAGCCCGGTCGCAGGTTCTCCCACCTCTCAGGGATGAACTCCTCTGCGTCGGCGCCGAACGTGGCTTCGTCGCGGTGCATGGCGTACACGTTGTAGAACAAGGCTGATCCCTTGCTCACGAACAGCGGTGACTGGCCATCGGGACCGCCACCCCGAGGGAGGGTGGTGTCTCTGAGCGCTACGCGCGCGTTGGTGGGAATCACGGGGTGCAGCCTCAATGCTGTCAAAAGTTAGCAGGAATGCGCTAGAAGCAATGGAAGAGTGGGAAAGAGTGGGATAAACTGGAGTTGGTCGACTCACATTCGTTGATGCACCACTTGAGATACGTCATCTCCTTGAGCTGACTGGCCGTGGGGGGTGCCTCCCCGGCCACCCTGAGCACGTCCTGTCGCACCTTGGCGTACAGGTGCGGCTGCTTGGCCAGCATGAAGAACAGGTTGCTCATCAGGCTCGAGGTGGTGTCTCGGCTGGCGAGCAGGATGTGCAGGATCTGGTCGCTGACGCACTTGCGGTCGTTGTCAGCCATCTCCATCATGTCGGTCAGGAGGTTGCCCTCGCTGGAGCCCTCGAGCGAGGCGTCAATGAAGTCGTTGAGGTAGTTGTAGACCCGCTTCTTGGCCCGCTTGGCCTCGAAGTTGAACTTGAACGGGTGCAGGGGGCCGAGCTGCATCTGGTGGATAATCTCCTCGGAGCAAATCATGTAGTCGTCCACAAACTGCTGCTCCTTGGCGTGGTCGCCCGAAGTGTCGAGCATGTGAGTCGAGTGGCCCATGAGGAACTCGGTGGAGACGTCCATTGCGAGGGCCAGGAAGAGAGGCTGCAGGTCAACCTCGTTGGCGTTTGTGGGGACGTGCTTTGTGAACGCTTGAAAGTGCGTCTCAAGAGTGCCGAGGAAAGGCGCGGTGTCGTCCTTCTTGAGGTTCTTTCGAAGGATGCCGCGGGCGTGTTTCCAGGAGTGTCCGGACAAGACGAAGATGCCCTTGCCGAACAGGTGGCTGATGACGGAGGTCCGGAACTCAGGGAGATCAAAGTCCTCCCAGCCGGTGGCGAGGATCTGCTTGATGTTGAGGGGGTCACAGGTGTAGACGGCTTCCCATGTCAGCCTCTTCTCGGTGTAGGTGGTCCCCATCTGCTGGAAGGCCTTCCACGTGCTGTCGAGATATCTCTCGGGCGACTCGCCAAAGAGCACGTTCCAGAGGAAGTCCAGGCCGATGATTGGGTCCTTGACGGCGACTTTACTCGCGGGCTCCTCGCAGCCCCGGTCTTGGTAGATCCTCCATCGTCTAAAGTAGGACTCGACGATCCGGAAAGGGAAGGGGAGTAGGATAATGAAAACAGCCAGGAGAAGGTGTTCTCGGATAAAGGTGGATAGAAGTACACTCAACATGTTGACAATACAATTAAGATAACAGAGCCATGTGGAAAAGATAACAGAGAGAGAGAGGGAAACAACGGGATGAAAAACGAGGCGGGATCAGGTCAAATAAAGTAATGCCACAGAGTTATCCCCGGACGTCTGAATCATTGTGTCCCAGATTCGGATCGCCCACTGACAACCCACTGACACCCACATACCGACCCAGGGCTCCGGGGCCAAGACTCAAGATGCTGGTGACATATGCCCACGTGCAGCAGCCTGGCCTGACCGTATATTGACCGCTCAGGCTGCGCTGACCTAGAAGCTTTGCTGTCAAAACGGGGGTTCATCCAATGGCCCTCTGAGATTGAGTTCCAGCATATTTAGAAACGACCTAGATGACGGGTGTTAATGTGGACTGGGACAGGATCCCCGGTGCTATGGCCCCCACAGGGTGTCCACGATGGTCCAAGTTGTGTGCTGTCATCTGGGCACTAGGCAATATCACCTGCCGTGGAACAAAAAGAAAAGAATGGGTGCGGGAACTCGGGGGGTGTGTGGGCGTCTGGCAGCCATTCAAAAAAAGAAAAGGAACCTTTGATCCCAGCCCGCAACATGCGGTATAACCCCAGCGATACCGGGACCCTGACGTGAGAGGAAAGAAGGCTAACAAGAGGGCTAACAAGAAGATCTCAAAGACGGACCTCGCGGCCCGCAGCGAATCACGCACCCGAGAGTGGTCTTTTTTCATATGATGTTCCCTTGGCGAGAGGCGTCATCCCTGGGCGGTCGAGGTAACCACAACGACCAGAATAACTTATGATCCTGACCCCCAAGCATCCGCAGCGCCGCCGCCGCCGCCGCATCGCCCACACACACACACCCCCGTCACTCGGTCGGTCAATGTATCACATAACCTGCTGGATGACGAAAGAGCCCGAGCCAGCCATTGCCCGGAGTATAGAATTACAAAACAGGCCAGGGGGTGGTTGGGTAAGGTCTAAAATGGGAGATGACAGCTGGCTGCGGGTCTTGGGGGGACAGCACATGAACATACAATATTAGATCCGGTACGGTCCGAAACAAAGGCCCAATCTCACGATGCGTGTAGCAGGTTACAGGAGCTCGCAGCGGAATCAGCAGTTGTGCGCCCCAACCCATGATCCGAGGAGGGGCGTGTTGAGAGGGAGGGAGGGAGGGAGAGGGAGGCCCTTCAGACTCAGGCCATGGTTCGCCCATCCCGTCAATGCCCCCAGGGTATATGCGGCCGAAATCTGTCACAGGGGAGCCACTTTCTGTCATGGACAGAGAGGGAAAGAAGGAAGAAGCAGAAAGGAAAAAAAGCGTCAATGGGGGCTGGGATCCTCCCTGGCCGCGCGCGCACACGGCACACGGATTTCAGGCCGAGGACCCTGTCCGGTCCCCCAGACGAGTTTCGGGCCTGAAGAAAACGGACGACTGTTGGGCCGAGGCAGTACGAGTTGAAGAAAGAGTGCTCTCTGGCCCGGTGTAGTGCAGTGTAGGCAGGTAGGTGTAGGTTTGGGCGGTGGTGGTCTTACGACTATCCTAGGAGAGGGGGGCGACTATCTGCCCAGCCTATCCTTGGTTTCTCGGACTGACCTGGCGGACATTGACTGGTTCTCAGAGCTTCAGCAGTCTTCTGTGGGTCGCTTGTCATGCATTGAGCAGACATGATGCGGTGATGGTCCGCCCACCAGCCATAGTAAAGCCGTGCTTTTTTTTTTATTGCGTAGACGGCGGGACCTGCAGCAGATACATTCTGCACTGTTTAGGCCGCGAGAGAAAGATTGTGTGTGTGTGCTTTTTTATTTTCCCTTGTTTCAGTTTCTTTTTTGTGCGGGCTTTTGCTTTTGTCGCCGTTCCCCGGTCTGAGCTATGAGTTGAGGGCTGATGTTTTGAGTTCTGCCCTAGCTACACTACTACGTTGCTTTTTTGGTTTTCTTTTGTTTCCTTCTCTTGGGTCGTCTATCGTTCCTTTTTTTTGCCTTTTTCGGAATCGACGCGGCTCGATCTGGGTGCAGCTGAAGGGTTGCATTGAGTGATAAGCGAGGCGAGCCGCCCCATGCCGTGGGCAAATGAAAAAGAGCAGAGAGAGCAATGGGGAAAAAAAATTCCCTTCCTATTAAGATTGGCGCCGGGATGATCAGACCAGGGGGGGGTTGCGTGTGATGATGTTCAAGGACAAGGTGGTCGGGCGACAATTACAAAAGAGGCAAATGGTGCCAAGCTCGAGGCCATCAAAAAGTAAAAGGCACAAACAAGTAAATAAAAAATTAAACAAGAGAGGCGAAAAAGAAGATTGGTGGTGTGGCATGGGGAAACTACATCATAGCGACAACTGGGCTCGGCATTGGCGGGAAGGGGTTGAAAATAGCATCCTTGGTTGGAGTGGATGGGGGGCGCGGGCGCGCGCATGTCTCGACTTTGTCGGTGTGGGAACTACAGATAGATGGGCATCCAAACGTCAGTCAGTCAGGCGCGGTGCAGGATTGACAAGCATCCGTCCGAGGGTAATATCCGGCAGGGGAGCCAGTCAAGACCCGGGGTAAAACGCTGAGGTGGATGGATGATGCTCGTTGTTGGAAGCGGTGGCACCGACTTCTCATACGTCGGGGAGTAGCTACATACATATTGCGTTGGGGCCATGACATAATTAATAACCAAGGTAGGTAGATAGGTAGGTGGCGAGGCGAGGCGATGACGGGACGGAAAGACTGGGGACGGGATTAAGCAGGGAGAGATAGATAGAGGATAGATAGAGGATGGATGGATGGACGGATGGATGGACGGATGCTACATCAGACTTACTACGTGGTCACCCAGGGTGTGTAAAAATAGACAATAGACAGCGATCTCCCCGCTTCTCGTCTTCGGCCATCGACGTTAATTGACGACAGCGAATCCACCCGTGTCTCAGATAGAGTGTCTCAGCTGGTCCAGAGGCCGGCCCAAGGCTGGTCCAAGGCTGGTCCAAGGGTCGGTTCATTGCGGCCGGCGAGGGCGGCAACGCGGCCGCTAAGGCCCCACACGGTACCTAAGATCCTGCAGATGGGCTGTCGGGTTGATTGAGACGCAGAGCCGGACGGACGAGATTCGACAGGGAAGCGTTGGCGCTGCAGGGCCCGGTCAGCCGCCCCTGAGGCCCTGCGGCGTGGTTGGCCGCGGGCTGATCCAGCCTGTGTGCTGTGTGCAGTGCAGGTACCGACGCCGGCACAGGTAGAGAGAGGGTGCCCACAGGTTCTACATTGCATGTACATGCAACCGGTTTCTTTTTTTTTCTTTCTTTTTTTTTTAGGAGTTTTTTCTTTTTTCCTCACCGTATGAGGTCGAACCAACTTGCTGCGGTAGGTCATGCATGTACGTATACTCCTGCGTCTGTGTATGTATGCGCGTGTGCGTGGTGTATGTAGTGGTGAGGTGCGTATGTGCGTATGTGCGTATGTATGTGCGTTTGTGTAGGTACAGTTTGTATGTACGGGGCATGGAAGGATGTGTATGTATGTACAGAGCAGTAATCTATGTACCTAACTGTACGTTTGCCTCACCTTTGGCTTTACACCACGACCACGCAACACATACAGATACATACACAGACATACACATACGCACACATCCACGCATACATACACACGCCCCCCTCCCCTCCATCCCCCTCCATCCCTCCATTCCTTCTCCCCCTTTCAAGACCTCCTTCTCTTTTTCAACTAGCCTGATCTCGCTTTCACTCTCTCGTCTCATCATCATCATCGCCTCCCTCCGCCGACGCCGCCGCCGCCTCACTCTTCAGCCAGAAATGCTGTAGAACGGACGAAAATAACTGGAGCCCCCCTGTTGGTCGACGGGCGCGAGTGGCTGATTCCGAGCGTCGCTGTTGGACCGGACGCGGCCGTGTGTGCGACAAGGGCCGAGACAAGACAAGGGCAAAGACGAGGCAAAGGCCAAGGCCAAGACAAAGAGACGAGATGTCGGGCATTGCGCATTACTTGCTTATTGGGGGCCATTTTGTTTCGTTCGGTTGGTTCCTCCCTCAGTCCCAAGCTCCCGGGATCTCAGATGTGACAATCTTGGCTCGGGTCGCATTAACCTGACAGGGATGGTGCACTGTCAACATGCCTGTCGCTAGGCCTGTCTCTCTAGGCCCGTCCCTCCAGGCCTGTCGCCTGCATGGCCATTCCTGGTAGGGATTCCCCAACTTGCACATCGTATATTTTAGTCTGTCCATGTGTCTTCCCCACGATGTTTGTTGCAGAAGCTGCATGACGAAACACCTATCCTACCGCCCGTAATTCATCTTTCCCTCTTTGTCCCTAGGCCTCGCTCTCGTGATTTCTGATTTACTTTCCATAGCATTACACCCTCTTCCAGCCTACGCTTCTTTATTATTTTTTTTTTCTCATTTACATTTGCATTTGCATTTGCCATAGGCCATTAGATTGCGTCTTTCCTGCGCGCTGCCACCTTCATCCACCCATCTGCTTACCCTACCTTACTTACCCTACCTTACCCTGCCTCACTCATTCCACCATGGAGCCCGTCGCTACGGGTCCCATCCCGGTCCCGCCGCCGGCAGTCGATCAAGCGTGCTTACAATTACATGAACCGAAAACGCCATCGTCAACGGCAATTGACCACAGCCCCGCAGAGCCTCAGCTGAGGCAGCCAACAGTCTCTGGTGAACCTCGCCTTGAGAGTGCCTCAGCAGCTGGGCCTCACTCAGAAGCCGCCATCACGGCAGCAGCAGCAGAAGTCTTTGGTGAGGTCATCGCCGACCTGCACCTTAAATTATGGGACATTTTTGAACACGCTGCAGGCCTATACCCAGAGCACGACGCTCTAGTGTCGCTCTGGCAGCCCCAAGCTCCCTCGAGCTCCAGCTCTACAACACAAAAAGACAGCTACCTGAGATGGACATATGCTCAGCTAAAAGAAAACGCAGAGACGCTTGCCGACTCACTCAGAAGTCGGGGATGTCGCCCTGGCATGCGTCTGGCTGTTGTTTTTAACAATTCGGCCGAATGGGCCCTCTTCTTCTGGGCGGCTGCGAAGCTTCAGATGGCCTTTGCTCCCATTGACCCAACAGTGCCCAAAGACGCGAGAGCCACCATCGTCTCTCTGCGACCTCATGTCGTCGTCGTCCAGGACGCTGATGGAGCTACAGCCCTCGGCCTCGCAAACACACCGCTGGCCGGCCCTGACCTGCGCATCCACTGCTCGGGCGAGGAGGCTGAGGGCTGGACACAGCTATGCAACCTCCAACCATCGCCCGGCGCCGAGGATGCCGCCGAACCCGAAGACGTCGACAACGACGCCGACATTGCCCTTATTGTCTTCACCAGCGGCACCACCGGAGAGCCAAAGGGCTGCGTGCACACGCACCAGAACATCGTCTCCGAGTGCTGCGACTTCGATCCCGAGGTCGACCCCAACTACTACCTACGCTTCCTAATCCACACGCCCTCGTCGCACATCTTCGCCATAAACAATGCTCTGCGCGCATGGCGATGGGGCGGCACCGCCATCTTCCCTTCCAAGACGTTCAACGTCGATGCCACGCTGCAGGCCCTCGTCCAGGAGCAGTGCTCCGTCATGTCGGCCACGCCCACGTTGGTGAAGGCCCTCATGGCGCACCCGTCGTTCCCCAGTCCTGACGAGCTGGATCTGCGCATCGTTACCATCGGTGGTACCTCAATCCGCCGCGAGGACATTGACTTGTGCCGCACCGGCCTCGGCGCAAAGGTCGCCATCCAGGTATACGGCATGAGCGAGGGCGCGCCCCTCATCACCTTTGCCCGTACCGACCCGGACCTTGTCGACGGCTACCATCCTGGCGTCGGCAAAGTGCTCGCCGGCGCGGCGGCTCGGATCTGCCGCCCCGGGAGCCGCGAGGTTGTGCGCCGCGGCGAAATCGGCGAGCTACACATGGGTGGAACATCGATAATCACCAGGTACTACAACAGAGAGGGGGACGAGTCCATGTACGAGGACGAGTCTAGCTCGTGGCTTATAACCGGAGACCAGGCAAAGATGGACGAGCAGGGCGTCATCTATATCCTCGGCCGATACAAGGATCTCATTATTCGAGGAGGAGAGAACATCTACCCAATCAAGATTGAAGTCGCGCTTGCGCAAATTCCCGGAGTACAGGTAAGTTCAATGACAGCACTAGTGGTTAACTAATGGTGTCGTTGCTAACTAAACCAATAGGCACAAGTTGTTGGTGTACCAGATGAACTCGCCGGCCAAGTGCCCGTCGCAGTCGCCATTTTACCAGAGGACACGACCAAGGCTCAGCTCATTGAAAAGTCCAGAAGCGTCGATCCCCGATATGCTCTTGATTCCGTCTACACCCTTGAGGAGCTCGGCTATGAAAAATTCCCCGTCACCTCCCTTGGTAAGGTTAAGAAGGCTCTGCTGCGACAGAAGTTGGAGGAGATCCGCCAGCCCAAGGAGCCCGAATCCGCAGTCCAGCAGCTGCAGCCAACCCAACGGTACATTGAGAAGCTCTCCGACATTTGGCAGACTCTCTGCGGCACGCGCCCCGACAAGGCCGACAACGTAATGTTCCTTGCTGACAGCATTACACTTCTCCGGTACTGCGATAGCGTCCTGCGCTCTTGCGGCCAGCGCCTCTACCTGCAGGATTTTGCGGAGAACGAAACAGTCGAGAAGCAGGCCCATCTGCTCATCGCGCGCGAGATACAGGAAGCTAGGATGGCCCTCCAGCAGGGCGCTGCTGCGGCGCCTGCAGGTGTTGGCCTTGCGACCGCCACGTCGATCCCCCAAGTCCATGCACCGCTAGTCATGAAGCGGGATCAGAAAAGCAGCCAACAGCAGCTCCCGCTAGCCGTCGATGAGAAAGGTATCTGGAAATCCGCGCAGGACGAGGTCACGAGTGCCGGCCTTCCGTGTGGAGACATCGAAGATGTGATGGTGGTGCGAGATGCGCTGCACCGGACAGCCATTGGGCAACGACCGCAGTCATATCACAACCGGGTCGTCTTCCGAGTGCGAGATGCGTCCTATGACAAGATTCGCCGGGGTCTGGAGAAGGCACTTGCGTCTCGGCCAATGTTGCGCGCCATTGTCTTCCAAGCCGCCAACAAGTTGCCCTACCACGCCGTGCTGTCCTCTAGTCCGACCCTCTTCGACAAGCTCATCAGGGATGTCACAGTAGAGACCGAAGCGGATGCGCTACAACTGGCCAAGGAGGACTCATGCGAGAGCCACTCGACTCCATTCATGTCCCAGTCGGACATTGTCCGCATCGCATCGGGCGACCAATACTTCCTCATCTTCACCTTCAACCACTCCGTCTTCGACGCCCTCTCCATCACACAGTGGCACCAGGAGCTAGACCGCTGGATCCAGGACGCCAACGTCAAGATCCCCGCCCTCACGCCGTACCGACTCTTCTCGGACCTCTTCAGCCAATACGAGGACAGCGAGCCCGCGCAGAAGAGTGTCATGTTCCACGTCAAACGCCTCCGAGGCATCTCTCGCTTCGAGCGTGCGCTCTGGCCCCCACAGAGGGCGCCCGGCATGATCATCTCTAGCGACCGGGGCACGGAGCACGCAGAAGAGCGCCGCGCCGTCCGCGACCGGGTCTGGGAGGGACAGTGGGAGGCGCGTGCAGCGGAATTCCAATATCCGCGGTCGGGAAGGATCGTCGCCCTGCCCGGGCTAGCCGCACTCCGGGACCGTTACGCTATTCTGCCGGCGCTGTTCGCAAAGAGTGCCATTGTGCTCTTCAACGTTCTGCAGACAGGGTCGTCCCATGCGCTCTTCAACTCGTGGGAGAGCGGGCGCTCGTGGCCCTTTGTGCCCCCGTGGATGGAGAGGCTGCTCCCGCCCGCCATGAGCATTGACGGTCCGACCGTCCAGTGGCTGCTCAACATGAGCGAGGTGATCAACGACGAGACCGTTGCCGAGTTCATGCAGCGCATGGCGCTAGAGCAGGACCAGATGAAGCAGTACGAGCACGTCCCGTGGAACCGTGTGATCCAGGGCCTCCACGACGAGGGCGACCTGGCCGAGGCCGCCTCCTTCCGGCAGTCGTTTGTGTGGGACGTCAGTATGGCTATGAGCATGGCGCGGGGCGACCAGACCAACTTCAAGACGCTCGAGCCAGTGACTCGGTATGACTGGCCAGACAGGTAAGATATATATTAACATCCCCCCCTTTCCCCCTTCCCCTCCACACTCGCCCCCTTGACTCTTGTCATGTGCGGGGTACAAAAAAGAAGCTCATGGCTAACCTTGTTTGCTTTGACAGCGGCCTATTCTGGAACGCATTCATGATTGACGCTGTGAACCTGTACTTTATTGCGTCATGGGACACCGCACAGATGAATGACGTCGAGGTCGACGGCCACTGTGACAGCCTAGCCGACGTCATGAGGAAGCTAGCCGACGAGGGCAACTGGGATAAGAAGGTTGGCGATGTTTTCGCGCGATAAGCGACGGCCTTGCGGGCACCGGGTTGTGGGCAACTAAGGTTTTGGTCGGGTTTGGTGTATAAGGCGTTTTAAGCACGGGTGTTGTTGTAGGAAACTGAAACATGGATTCACCCCGGACGGACTTTAAGGGTTTTTTGTTTATTTTTTTTTTGGCTATACCACGGTGGTTCAACTATAAGCATGGATATTATCAAATGACGATGGGGAGTGTATAGAGCAAACGGATCAAATTGAAATTGACGTCACAAGCTCGACTAGGTTGACCAACCCATAATGGCAGTTGGTAAAAGTTCCTGGCAAATGTGCTCGGCAATATAGCTGGACGCATGACTTGTGTATGAAATGTGTGTGAAGAAAAAATAGAGCAAGATTCTTAATTTGGTGGCACACACACACACATACATCATCGTCAGGTTGTCAGTTCAACTCACCCTGACGCCACAGCCGAACCCACACGTTTTGTCGTTGGTGCTGTTGATATTTGTCAGCTGTCCAAGTTGATTGAATACTGGGGGGGAACGTACAAGTGATCGACACGGGTGATCAATGCGCCAATGTATAATACAATGGCAGCCAGCCCCTCCCTTCTCTTTCTTGTTAAAACATTGCCGAATCGTGAGATCGCAGTTAGAGACAGATGGAAAACTTTCACTGCCACTATTTTTCGTCAGATGACCAATTTCCTCCCCATGCGCCGAGCGGCTTGAGCACACTGAGCATGGTGTGTTATCCATCAAGTTTTCTCGAGATGAGTAAAAACAGGATGCTACTACTACAACAGGGCAAAAGTTGGCGCTTTTTTTTGGGGGGGAGTTGGGGTCACTAATGTTTTTTTTTTCATCGGTCAACCACTTTAATCGCCCAAATACCACCACCAACAAAAAGTAAAACTTACATAGAAAGAAACTTGCTTTTTTTTCAAACATACATGCTTCAAATGGAACGGAGAGTTTTTGTGCCAGGAGTCCAATAATATATTGTGAGAAAGTAAGTAGATAGCTAAGGTGATTTGTTACTATGAATGAAAATCCAAAAGATAGAAGAAAATAGTGCGATGCTGCAATGTGGAGGGAGTTCAACAGAAACACTCAAGCCACAGGATCAGGAGACACATCCGTCACATTCGACAAGTCCACTCTGATGAGAATATTTGTTTAACTTATTTGCAGGATTAAAGAATCCCTTCAGTTCAATTAGGTACATACAAGTCTAGTGGTGTGTGTGTGTATACATGGGCAAACCTTGAGCCCTCTATCGGGGTAAATCCGACCCCTTAAAAAACATCTAAAGCAAAAATGACATCAATCTCGATTCCTTTTTTCCGAGATACTGGCAAATGATGGGATATTCCTTTTCCAAGGAAGGGGGGTATTTTTCTTTTCGTTTGATTATTTGGTTTTATCCAGTGGCGTAGGTAATTTACGCCTTCTTCTCCTTCTTCTCCTTGGGCTTCTTGGGCATACGCGCAAGATAGTAGACAGCCAGGGCGGCGGCAATGTTGAAGAAGACGTAGACCCAGAGGAGACCAAAGTTGCGCCAGCGGTCCTTGTAGTAGGAGCCGACGTTGGCGAGGTAGACGTTGGTGTCGCTGATGGTGCAGAACTCGCAGTCCCTGGTGGCGTTCTTGCTCTCCTCAGTCAAGTAACCGCCAACCTTGGAGATGTAGTCGCCCAAGAAGTCGGTGCAAGTCTGGCCCGAGGGAGGGTTGAACTTAAGGAACTCGTTGGCAGCGCAAACCACGTTGGTGTTGGCCACGGCAGTTGATAACATGCCACTGACCAAATATGTGAATGGAGACACTCTGTACATGAAGATCCAGAATCGGGGGAGGCCGGAGGTGGTCTGCAAGACACCACAGAAGATCAAGCAAAGCATGAACATCAAGTTGGCAACGTTGGCACCAGCTTCGGCCGTCTCGAATCCAGCAATGATGAAAGTCGAGAAGGTTCCGGTGAAGATCAGGAACATGAACAGGAAGAGGAACATGAGGGCACCACGCTCAGTCAGCTGGTCGGCAGCCGAGGCATTGCGGTAGAGACCGACGGGGTAGTACCAGCAGAAGAACATGATGACAGCCATCAGGGCGTTCCAGGGAAGCTCAACAATAATCTGCGACAGCATGAAAACCTTCCAGGAGTAGACCTTGGAGGGTCGCTCACGGACCTCGTAGAGGGAACGTTGGATGACAAACTGAGGCATGGACTGTTGGACAAGCTGGCCGAAAATGGTAAGCAGGTTGAAGATGGCAAACATTTGGTTCTGGAGACCCTGGATACTGTTGGGGGCGTTGAAGAAGACGAATCCGATGAACATGGCGACAAGCGTGCACAGAGCAGCCTTGGAGTAGATGTAGACAGGGGTGCGCCAGTACTGCTGGAAAACACGGAAGAGAACCTCACGCATCTGCTGGCCGAAGGGGGCGGCAAACTCGCGGTAGCTACCAGGGTCAGACTCGGCAATGTCAGCGGCACCGGACTTCTCGCGCTTGATGTTCTCCAATTCAGCCTGAACAGCCTCGTACTCGGGGCTCTGGCGCCAAGCCTGGAACCAGTCGACGTCAGAGTGGGATCCAGGAGCAGCACCGATAACCTCAAGCATCCACTCGGCAGGGTTGGCCTCGCTGGGGCAGGTCTGGCCGCTGATGCGCTCGAAGTAGCTGGTCATGACATTGGAGTTGTCACCGATATCACCAAAGTAGACAGTCTTTCCGCCCTTGGCAAGGAACAAGAGGCGGTCGAAGCGCTGGAACAGCATGGCAGAGGGCTGATGGATGGTACAGAGGACAGCCTGGCCAGCCTTGGTCAACTTCTCGAGGAGATCCAGAATAGCCCAGGAGGTTTGAGAGTCAAGACCGGAGGTAGGCTCATCGACAAAGAGCAGCAGGGGAGGCTTGGCAGCGAGCTCGACACCAATGGTAAGACGCTTTCGCTGTTCAACGTTGAGACCATCACCAGGGACACCGACAACGGCATCGGCATACTCCTCCATATCAAGCAGCTTGATAACCTGCTCAACATACTCGAGCTTCTCGGCGCGGGGGACATGGGCGGGCTGACGAAGAAGGGCACTGAAGTTGAGAGCCTCGCGGACAGTGGAAGTTTGAAGGTGGAGATCCTGCTGCTGGACGTAACCGGTCTTGCGCTGGAAGGACATGTCACGAGGACGTCCGTCGACCAACATCTCACCAGTAATAACACCCATAGAAGTACGGTCAGCAAGGCAGTCCAGGAGAGTGGTCTTACCGGCACCAGACACACCCATCAGGGCAGTAAGAGTACCGGGCTTGACCCAACCATCAACGTGATCCAGAATACGGCGAGTCTCGTTCTTGATCTGAACCTCGTAGCAAACATCGTGCCACTGGAAGACGGAAGTCTGCTCCTGGAGGATGTTACCGACGTCCTTGTTGTTGCGGCTGCGAGTGCGCTCAGCAGTAACGACGGGGCCAATGTGAGCCATGGCAGCCTCGGGGTCGCTGTGCTTCTTCTCGGCGTTGGCAACCACGGCGGGCTTGTGGCCGCGGCGGTAGACCAGGACTTCTCCCTTGGACTTCTTCTCAGAAACCAATTCAGCGCAAGTCATGTAGGTGATGAGGAAGAGACAGATCCATGCAATGAGGATACCAAAGTTGCGCCAGCGGTGCTCCCACTTGTAGCCGAAAGCGGATTCCACATAGTCGTCACCACTGACATAGCTCTGGCCCTGAACGGCACCGACAGCACTGCACACACGGTTGGAGTCAGGAATGTTGGTGTATCCCTCAACAAGGTTGGAGGGAACAAAGTTGTTGCAAGTGAAGTGTCTGCCGTGGAATTCGTTCACCATCAGGGACTCAAAAACATAGGAGAGCGGGTCAATCCAGTAAAGCCACTTGCACCAGCCAAGCATGTAACGCTTGGGGATGACGAAACCGGTGAAGATGACAAGATCCAGAATGAGAATAGCCGCGGGAACCAAGGCCTGGAAGAGAGTTCGCGAGGCAGAGGCGATGGTACGGAAAATCATAGACATGACCAAGACGGTGAAGAATGAGAAGAGCAGGAAGAAGAAGAAGGCACCAGGCTCTCGTCGCAGGTTCGTCATAAAGTACAGCGAAATGTTGAAGACAATGGTGTTGGCTATCTTGTACGGCATATCGCAAAGCATCGAGGAGATGGCTTCGGCAGACGGGTGGTACAAGGCATATCGGCTGTGTTTTTCGACAATAGGACGTTGGGCATACAGGGTAAGAATCTGGGACGAGTTAGAAGATGACATAAGCGGCGTACTAAGAAACAACTTACCTCGAGAGCACTAGCGAAGGCATTCATCAGACAGGCAAAGAACAGGAGGGCACCACGTTGGAAGAAACTAGACGATGTGTTGTCAAGGTTGTAGAAGACACTTCCAATGATCAAAGACATGCAGAAGTTACCAATGAGGGCACCGAGAGTTAAACCAGGATCTCCGACCAAACGCTTCCAGCCACGCCACAGGCAGAGCTGGATTTGCTGGTTGAAGGACAGAGTGAAGGGGGACTTGGCACGCTGGCCCTTGGCCTGCTGTGCCTTCTTGGAAGCACGGAAGGCCTCGGCGTCAGGACCGTTGATGGGATGGGCCTGCTTGTAATCCTCAATCTCGGCCTGCAGGGCCTTGTACTCGGCGCTGTTCTTCCAGCAAGCAGCAAACTCATCAGGGGTTCGGGGAACCTTGCCCTCAAAGCCCTTTCGCACAATACGCTCCAAGGGAGCAGTCATGGAGGTCAGGAAATCAGGGGTGGTCTGGCGGGCAGGGCACTCGAAGCCCAGGTTGATGAAGTACTGACGGGCGGTGTCGGCGCGGCCAAAGTAGATCTGGCGACCCTCGTAGATGACAGTGGCCTTGTCGAAGAGATCGTAAGCGCTTTGGGGAGCCTGGTAGATGGAGACCACGGCGGTGTTGTTGAACAGCTCGGTTTGGAGGCGCAGGGTCTTGCAGAACTCAATGGCGTTGGCAGAGTCCAGACCTCGGGTCGAGTTGTCCCAGCACTGGAGGGGAGCACCAGACAGGGCGGCCTCGGAAATGGTAACACGCTTGCGCTCACCACCCGAGACACCACGGATGTACTCGTTACCGACACGGGTGTTGATGGTGTGGGAAATACCGAACATGGCCATGACGACATCTCGGAGGTGGTCGGCGAATTGGTTTCGGGACAGGCCGTGAGGAAGCTCACGGGGCTGGCGGGCGCGGGCGGCGAAGGTGAGGGTATCGCCAACCGACAGTTGGGGGAAGTGGACATCAACTTCGGCCGTGTAAATGGCCTCACCTCGGTGGTGGGTGTGCATCTCCTTGGCGGTCATACCTGCAATTTTTGGTCAGCGTCGGTCTAGAATAGTGCGCATGAAACACTGCCGCAGCATGTCTTTGCGCCCAGCTGCGGGCAATGATTGAAACTGTTTCACGATGTCGATCGCAGACTTCAATTTTCATTCCCTCGCAAAGCTGTGCCACATCATAATTGGCTCATTTTTTTTTTTTGGATTGACTTACCCTGGTAGTTGAAGTAGGAACCATCATCGACGTAGATACCGTTGGTCTCACCAGCGATCGTCTTCAGCATGGTGGAGCAACCAGAACCGGGAGGTCCCAGCACAACGAGCATCTCGCCCTTGTGAACGACACCGTCAAACTGTCGCAGAATGTCGATGCGCTGGCCCTTGTCGCCCTTGACACGGTTGAAGGCGGTGCCGAGAGACAGCCAGACATTGGCCACATCCTTCTGGAAGTCGCTGGACTCGCCGAAACCGAAGACATTGAGGTGCTGGAAGGCGACGCCGGCCGATCTGAAAGACGAGCCCTGCTCCTGTACTAAGGCGACAATGGCCTTTGCCCACTCGCGGCCGCTGAAGTTGGGCGAGCTGGGGTTGAGGGGCGACTCGGGGTCAGCTTCGAAGGGGTTGCCACCGCCGTTGGCGGCGGAGGCCCGCGAGACCGTGCGGGCGAGAGCCTGGACGAGCGAGGTGCGACGCTCCATCTCAGAGTCGTCATCCTCGCCGAGGGTCTCGGCGGGTGATGACGAGGGCTTCTCGTTGGGCTCATCGTTGGTGCCGAGGTCGGTTGCCGAGCCCTGCTTTATCGTCTTCTCATCATCGTTGTTGTTGGTGGTGTTGGGGACAACAGGGTTGATGTTGTCGTTTGTCCCCGAGCTTGCAAACATGGCGGGCGTGGGTGCGCCAGACGGCGTCTTGGGTCTGCTCGAGCAATCGCAATTGATGCGACGCGGGAGAGATCAGGGAGAGGAATACGTTGTTGCTGGCGGCGGCGACCAGAACAGTGCGGGTGGTTGTGCTTGGTGGTGTTGTCGTGGTTGCTGGCAGCAGTAGCAGAACAGACACCTCGCAGTGGTCAGATAACAACCAATGCCGGACGGGACAGAGAGGGGTATTAAATAAAGTATTAGAGGGACGGAAGGATCGACGCGAAAGAGGACAAGAGGGAATGGTCCAACAAGAGATCTCCTCGAAAAAGACGACGGGGCCGGCGCGAGTAAAATAATAACGAATCCTCAGCTCCTGGAGATAAACTTGGGCGGGATGCGCTCGCACGCACTAATACCAGATGCAAGGTTCTCTAAACTGAGGCAGTGGGGCGGGGGGTGGGATCTGGCGCAAAATTAGCCTCCCGACAGGTGTGCTTTAACTGCGGTACCTAGGGCGCGGGCGCGCTGGCGCAGCGTCGCAAAGTACCCCTCGGTCGCATTTGTTCGCGAAGGGGGGGTGGGCAGACGCCCCCGGGTGCCTGTCACCTTGGCACCTTGGCGGCCCACCAAAGGGGACCTCTGAGCCACTGAGCCTTCCAGGAGCCCTACGATGTGCAGCCCTAAAGGCCTCTAGCGGGATGACTGCCTGCTGTCGGATAGTTTACGCCAAAGATATCCGACACCCTACGGAGTACGGCACTGTGAAGTTGGGGGGGAGAAGCACCTGGAGGGAGCATTTTGGAGGGGTGAGTTGCGTGCGACAACGACATTCGGAGACTTTGCTCTCTGGAAACCCATATTCGACTCTATAGCACCCCATTTTCGCTTGTCACCTACCGAATTGGGTGTCATAATTCTAGATTTTTTGTTTGTAATTGTATGTCCGTCTGCTCGTCCGTTCCGGTTTTTACCATGGCTGTATGTCCTCCCCCTCCGCAATCCTCCGCAATTAAGCAGCCAGCTCCGCATTCCTGCCTCGCTGCCGCGTCGATGACAATCGTGTTGAGGGTCTTTCCAAGGTTGTGCGCAGCTCCAATACGGGTTGACGGGCTCGTCGCAGTTTATCAAGACCCCGACCCGATAGCTCTCTGGGTGAGATCCAGGGGTTCGCTGATAGAATGACGACGAGCCACACGGGGTTACGACCGAGGGGAGTGCCAGCAAACGTGCTAAGCGATAATCTGCTGGGTGCTGGGCCCTGGGCCCTGGGTCCACCCCTAACTCCGCTGGTGGAATGCGTCATTCGCACCCCAAAGGGGTGTGCGGACTTGACATGGTCGCTCTGCCAAAGGGCTAACCGTCGGTTTTCACAGGTTCGTTCTGTCATTTTGCGTCATGACAATCGAACAAACGGTGAGGGTATCGACCAGGTTCACATGTCTTCTGTGCAAACCCAGAAAAGAAGGCTATTCGTTCCGTTCCGAACGGTCTGCACACACACGTGCGTCCATTGCGTCCATCTCCATGCTCCTACGTATCCTCTACTTGCAAAGCGCTCGACGCTGTTGTGAAATCTGACAGGGTCAAGAGATTAAAATACACACTGATCATTCTGTGACATGGCAAATACGTGCTGCCATGCGGTTCCTGAGCCGGCAGTGCAAGCCCAGGCTTGCGCGTGGGCGGTGGTGGCTCACATCAGCAACGCTCTCATTCATCAATTTGGGGGGTTACTTCAGGTTGCGGGCCGGGTTGCCAGATTTGCGACCCTGGCGTGATCGGTGGAAATCTAGCTCCAGGTCATTTTTCCTTTATTTTGGCGGGGTGGAACAGAGCCCATGACCCAAAACAGTCATCAATTAGCTTGTCTGCCAATGATGGCGTATCTGACACGCCCAGCAGGCGGCGGCAAAAAAGCCTCGAATGGAAGAGGCTATGAGCGGCATGTCAGACTTCGGGGATCCGTTGGCTCCCGTGTATGCATGCCCGCGTGCGTTCTACTGTGGCATTGGTGTTGCTTCTCGCGAAATCCCAGAATGAGCAAGTTATGAGTCCAAGTGAGCAACTTACTATTGGGAGCGAAGCCCAGTCACAACGAGAGCCAAGACTAATCCTCACCCGGTCAGACCCGCCGGGTCGTGGCTTCCCCACGCGTATTGAATCAAATTCGAATCCGACCCGAATCCGAGCCAGTCGACCACTAGCGTGCACGTCCGTTTCTCTTATTCCCCTATGATCGCTGGTTTTGTTTTTTTCGCTCCTCTCATCTGGACGGTTGGCTGTTTCCTGCCCGTTTGATTCTCGTAACGGGCCTTGGGTGGTCCCCAGCGGGTGACCCGAGAGTCATTGCAGCGGCGAGCCTTTTTTTTTTTTTTTTT
>JAHVYC010000055.1:0-184211 GCA_020623665.1 Calonectria multiphialidica | reverse complement strand
TTTTTCTTCTTCTTTTTTTCTTCTGCAGCTGGCGAAGGTGACCAAAGCCCTCTCTCTTCCCTTTGCAATCTGCCTCTCGCATTTCGCCAAATCAAGGCAACGCGCCCCGTCCAGTCAGACCCTCGCAATCCACGACCCTTGATCTCACATCCCCAATCGGCTCCGATTTCAGAGGGCCCAGGGATCAGGATCAGGATCCGGGACAGGGGTATGGGACGAGCTTGGCACCGCGATCCCATTCGCTCGCCGCCTCCTCCAAGTCATCAACCGCACCCCACCCAGCACCCAAGAGCCCAGCGAACGGGGGGGGAGGAAGCCGGGTGGGCCTGGAGCTTCGGGGTCTACGAGCAACCCGACATGCCGCCCCGCGAACCCGTCAGCCCGTCCCGGCCAGAGAGCAGCCACTCCAGAGCACACACTGCTAGTGTGTGAGCGGATCGATGGATGGGTTGGTGTGCGGGTTGGTGTGGTCCATGGGCGGCCGCCCCTCCTCCTCCCAAAGGAATCATATTGCTGTGAGACAGGATTGATGGCTATCAACATATGAATGCAACCTGCCACAAGATGCGACATGCAGCTTCACTTGACAATGGCGATGCGGCATGTGTTCCCGTCCACTGCGCATGAGTCGTAAACAACAAACGTGTCTTTTCCCCCCAACCGAACCGTTCCATCGGCATGACTGTCTGAGGTCGACCAAAAACAGACACACCCGGTTAGGAAACGGGCGTGTTCACTCACTGCACACTAATCGGCTCGTTGCTTGGCGCTCTCCCAGTCATCGCCCTCGGGCTCGCACTTGTTTTTTGATGATTATGAAAAGCGCATGCAGCGAATCATAGGCCTCGGTTGGTGCGACCAAGTCGGGTTCGGTCTAATCGAGATCCGATTGCGACCAGGAAGGTCTCCAACCCAGCTGTCCAATCCCTGGGCCTCAAAAAAAACAGACAACATCAGTTTTCGTTTCCAAGAGCACTTTGCGCGGCACGCGACTCAGTCCAACCTGAAGGGAAGCAATTAAGTTGCCAAGCTCCCGCACCACAATGCGGTCTGAGCATGGTATCTCGTATATGAGCGACACACGACTATCCGGCACTGGGGTTACGAATATGTGCTTTCGCAGCTTAACAGGCGATCACTGCCCACGGGCAAACTATATTGCAACCAAGCCCTATGGGAGTGAACTTTGTTTGGACCGTTTCCAGGTGAGCGACTAGGTGACCTGACACATCATAAAAGAGTCGCGCCAAGGCCTACCCAGGCATTTTGCTGGTCTGCATGGGCCCTTTTTACTTTGGACATACATAGACGCGTATAAACAAGGACATCGCCGAAACCGAGCGAACAAAAATGCAGAGCCAGATAAGCCAGTTGCAGCAGCAAGCCGTGAGATGATGTCAAGAGTGTCATCTGGGGGCCTAATACTCCCTCTCACGGCAAATTCAAACTTGGCACGCCCCTTGCCGGCAATGTCTGTATGTGTATTGCGCGTGTGTGCGTGTGTATGTGTGCTTCATCCTACTTACAAGACATACAAACATACAGACATAGATAGATGGGTTCGAGATGAGGAACTGCAACACCAGAAACACCCATTTGCAACAAGAATAGCAGCAACCTGAAGCAATCCCGCACCCCTTGCAAGCCGCCTCGTGGATCTTGCCTCGAAGGGAAATTGGGAATGGGCCCCCGGTGCCCCGCAACTCCGCCTGCTACCCATTTACGGTACTCCACTCCGCCGCTCCGCAAAGCCACTGACTGGTAGCGCCCACCCCCCTCTAAAGGACCTGCAACACGCCTGAAGGCCACCACACGCACGCTGGAGCTGAAGCCTGGGCGCTGGGTGCCACAGGTACATAGAGGAGGGGTGGCACGACCTCTCTGTCGGGTCGACGGTTTTTATCAACAACCCGACAGCCCACGCAGCATACCCATCTAATTTGCGGCCGTTTTGACGGACGGACGAACCATGGACGTTTTTTTCGTATGAGTTGTTTGCTTCTTGCATGACGCAGAGAGAAGTGTCTAGAAGTCTACGATTACGTTGCCGCAGGCTGCACGATCCTTGCGTTTTGCTTGCGTGGCTCTTTTTTTTTTCTGGTCCTCGCATATCTCTGCTTACCCTCCAAATGTTGGCCATGGCATGTTGGGTTTTTTTGAGTATGGGTTGTCCTACATTCCAACATAGCAGCGTGTGGCCCATCAATTATCCGAGTGCGCTGAATCGACCCCTCAGAAAAAATAATTAAAGAAAAAAATCATCAATGCGAGCATGGATGGACGCGCACCCGCCCGCCACGGGTGGCTTAGCTCCGGGCCTAACTCACGGTACTCGCTCTCCCCGGGCCACCTGCTCGCCGTCCGCGCGCCCCGTTCCAGAACAAAATATTTTGAGTTAATCGACACAGAGAATTCCCCCATCCAGAATCTATTCTCCGGTCAGGACTCGGGCGGGGGAGGGAGGTCCACCCGGCGAGGAAATGTGCCTATTGGCACGTTTTTAACATTTGGTGATTTTCCTCTTCCCCTTCCTGTCGGTGTAAATCAGCCGCGTTGCACTGGCCCAAGGAAACCTGCCATCGCAGAGCTTCTGAAACAAGTGTGAGGGTGGTTAGTTTGAAAAAGCACCAAATCTGTGACTTGTGCTATATTGAGCACCCGTGTCACCAACGCGTGAGAATCCGGTCGAGGGGTCTGGCAATAGTTCACCTTCTCTCTCTCTCCATTGGGATCCCTTCCATTGGCTCGATAGACCCGTGGGGACTCTCTCGCTCAACCCAGGCTGGAGTGACATTTGAGTTTAATGTCTGCTTCATGCCTACGGCATGTCCCGGTGGGAACTTGGTTACATTGCATCGTCCCCACGTTCTGCTGCAAGTATTCGCCCAGAAAGACGGTCTGCTGTATGTACTTTCGGTTACTGAAAGAACCCACCCAAGCAAGATCTGGATGGTTTTGGAATTCAGGAGACTTGAAAAATGACATAACCCCTGCAGTGCGAGACCGAGATGCATAACCACACATGAGAAGTCGAGGTTCCCAACATGTTGGCTACCCTAAAGCAAAGCCGATCAAGCTAAGCATGCACACAAGACAGTCACGTCCAAGGTATTGGTTTATTTAATAGGGGGTAAATAATATTTCGTACATGTAAAATCTGCAATTATTTGCCTTTGTGGGGTTTATGGGAGAGAACCAGCCATGGCCCATTGCATTACATTCCCCATCCATATACTTTGACAAAGTGCACTCTAAAATTTAGTAAACAAAGAACCAAAATATCGTTGCCTTGGCAGTGCTGTTTACACCGTCTTTCCTCGAGAGGTAGCCAATACCCTAGAGCATTTTATCTACCCCTATTTTCTCTTATTAGTCCCAACAGTGGGATAATTGCACCCACATCACCTTTGGCTTATTAGCCCTAGCCCGCTTCCCTGGCTCCCCTCTCTCGTATTGCCACCAATAGCTGATTTTGGGACCGCCGGATAGGAGAAGGAGAGGTGGAACTAAGATTTGCCGCGCAAACATGATCAACGCCAAGGGAAAAGCTATTGTCCAATACTGCCTGCCAATTCCAACCCGCGCGGCGCATGATGCGGGCGTTGCGTGCTTGCTTAATATCGGTGGGACCGTATCTGGGCGGGACGGGAGTTTGAGACTGATCTGTTTATGAAGATCGCCGTTGACAAGCTCATGGACGATTGTCCACCCCCGGAATACTAGTAGAAACGATGGCGGATGAATCGAGCAGTTGAGAACACAGCTGTGTCCAATTATGGCACACGGTTGGACAGAAACGTTGTTGGCAGACCCCCCATGAGCCGTGTCCCTGCCAACTGCGATTTTCATGTAGGCAGCATCCTCGGAGACCATGAGGTGGCCCGAGTGTGAATTCAGGGATGGATGGGAGTGTTTTAATGCCTTGGAGCCTACATCCCTGAGAGCAGGAATTTAACCTCCATCGTTGATGCGGAGGATATAGATGGAGGGCTGCTCAAGCCATCTGGGGTCAATTCGCGTGGAAATTGAGCTTGCTGTAATAAAACACAGCCTTCTCTGTTGTAACCCACGTGTGCCGTATTCGTGAAAGGGGTTCAACTCTGTAAAATCATCAGGGGCCACACCGCAAGTATTGCTATGGGTGTTAATGAGTTGACCACGGCTGATGCCAGGTGAGTCAGGTCAAGAAATGAGACACAGGTGTCTACTTAGTGAGACCTTCATAGAACGAATCTACACGACCATTGTCTCGTGCGTTCTATCTAAACACGGGTTCTTTGATTCAAGAAACGGTGAACCGCTTTTCAATAAATGCTCCACGTGGCTTTTGTTTCATAGTATTACCTGTGCCTTCTACTTGTCACAGGTGGAACCCCTCTTCACCGCTGCACGAATCTACCTCGACATCTCCTGCTCATCGACCTCTTGCCACTGCCGACTTTCTCACTCTGCTCTAATGGACTAGAGTTGAGGAATATGGAATGGAAAGCATTAGAAATACATGACCTGTGATTGCTTGCTGGTGTCAATCGCACGATGGTATAACCTGATGCAAACCAGCGTATTTCTCGCTTAGCGTGAATCATTAGTGTCTTCTCCTGCGCCGACCGTGCTGCTGCAAGACTGCATGCAGCCTCACCTCGTAACCTGCAACATGACTAACTCGGCCGCTGGAGGAATTCAGTAACAGTTGCGAATGTTGAAAAAAAAAATGGCGATTGAAGATATCTTTGAGCTACCAGCTTGCGAGTTCATCGCCGATGCCTTTTGCGCTCGGATTCCGAATCGCGATCCCGTCGCAATTCGGCGCATGTCGGTTCTTTCTGATATGATGCATCGCGCTGCCAATATAAAATATGCTCTTGGAACTTGGGGGTATACTGGTGAGTCTTATGGCTCTCGCATGATACTTCTGATATAACCACTGGCTTACTTTGCCGCCCAAAGTCCGCTGAACCGTGTACACTGAATGAATCTGACAAGCTGTTCCTAATTGCAATGGAGAAGCTTAATAGTTTATTGACTCAATATCACTTCCACGCCAACCGGTTTCCCCTGTGGGGTGACAGAGAAAATGCTAAGCATAAAACGAATGGCTCAGTCAATGGTGAGGTGGCTCGTAGGTTCCGAATGGAGCTCATTGAGGATACCAATCTCAATATTCCCAATCTTGAAGATACAGCTCCTGAAGACATCAAGCTTCTCTGCTACCACTTTTGTAGCTGGGTGAGTGGTGTAGGAGGCGATCCAGACTGTAGAGATTGCTCTGCCAACCCTTGGATGCTCATATTTATTGTTGTCGATTCCAAATCACTTCATGAACTTGCTAATATGGATGATGATATACCGCCTCTTCGTAGAACGGTCGACTCTCTCATGCAAGGAGGCTATAGAAATCTCTGGTGAGGTTGGATTTTGGATCGATGGTTCTCATTGCTGAACCAGTTGAGAAGCTTGTTTGGGAATGTCCCGGATTTCTTCTCCAGTGGTGTATAACACGGATACTCCTTGAAGATAGCCTATAATATATAGATTGTGTCCAATTTATTACCCCAGTTTCCATGATCTACACATCGGGGGAGGGGGGGTTGGATAAAAAATCAAGACAACCACAAATTGATCTTATCGAAGTGAGTGTGCTTTAATCACCTTCAATAAAAGTATTATGTTCTCGAATTATACCTCTATCGGGCAAAGGAGGAGAATAAGGTATAGATACAGACAATATAAGAGCAAAGAACTCAAGCAAGTCAATTGGTGATATGGGTACATCTCTGTCAGTGAAACACATGTGGAACCTCGGGCAGATCGTAAATAGACACTGCCATTCATTTACGTGACACTTTCAATATAAGATATTGAATACTTGAACAGGTTTTGATGTTTCTTGAGCAGCACCACCATCACTATGACAGGAACACAGGACCGAAGCATGATGAAGATGCACATACTGGCTGATGCTTTTTTCCCCCTTCTTCTCCTTCTTTTGGTACACTCCCCCAGCCCAGTTTTGTATTTTAGTGGCTTGAAAGGAATTGAGCTTTGAAAGATAAATTGCTCCTCTGCAGTTGGTGGCTTGCCACGTGAATTCCTTGCTCTACGTTTGCATAGAGCCTAAAAAAAATGACCATCATGATGATCATGTGCATTGTTTCCAATCTATTTTTACCACACCACGTTTGGCCAAATACCAAAAAAGAGGGCCGTCCCACGTTTTCCTGATGCATGTCATTCCCATGCGGGTGATGGCTGTCGTCAAGATGTCTGCATTAGCCCTATATCACACTGTCCTATCCCACACAGCTCGTCATGCTCCTGGGTGTGGCAGAGCACATGCCCACAATGACAAGGCAAAAAATTCCAATAACTTAAGGTCGGTCTAATTTTGGTGCCGTTTAGACTCTAAGCTATTTGACTCGGTCATTTTCTTCATTTATTCTTAATCTTCATGGAGGTGTATTGCGGTGCAGGGTTTTTGGCACAAAATGACATACATATACTAAATTGTTATACACTATCATCAAACGAACCACCATATCAAAGAAAAAGAGCCATCGCTGGTACAAAAGAAAGAGTTGGGTCTTCGTTGTTTGGTATTTGGTATTGGAGTGTTTAAATTCATGGGGCCTTGTTATGTAATTTACATGTCTTGTCTTATAAAAAGTTAATTCCCACTCCCACCTGCAAGCCCTTTGTTGAGGCTTCGCCCTTGCGCATCACCAGGGGCAAGCTAAAATTGAGTTCGAATCGGGCCACGGGGTGAGCGTATACAAGTCCAGCGCCCGCAGACAGACTAGGCAAACCGTTGACGAGGTCACTGACGGCATTGCCCATGCCCTTGGCCACGGCCTTGGCGTCGAGGCTCTGAACGCCACCCTCAGTGGACTTGCCCTTGCTCTTGAGCGCCACAAGGCGGCCGCCGTTGGCAAATAGTTGGAAGCGGAGCCCGGAGTCGGGGCCCTTGTAAGGCACTGGGAGGAGCATGTTGACGCTGCCAGCGGCAAAGAGGTCACCGCCAACAGAGTCCTGGCCGTCGTGGGGTCCCAGGCCACCGAGCTTGAAGCCGCGGACGTCAGTAGGACCTCCAAGCTGGAAGCGGTCGTTGAGGCGGCTGGGGCGGATCTTTCCGCCAAACTCGTAGCCGATAGGCAGTGGACACAGAGCTCCGAGTCTGAATCCTCCGCCGATAGAGATTCCCGTCCTGTGAGGGCAGCCGGGGATGCCAATGGGGACGGCACCGCCCACCTCGAACTCACCCTTGGAAAAGGCAACATCTCCGCCGAGAGGTCCTACACCAGCGAATTCGAGGCCGGAGCGAATCATGTAGCCGCTCTGGGGCAGCTGGGGGTTGTCTCGCCTCTCGCGGTAAAAGGTGTGCTTGACAGAGCTCTTGATAGTGTCGCCGGCATCAGCTCGCACGGTTGGGCTTGCAGTGGCACCGAGGCCTGTGATCTGACGCCAGATTCCGCTGTACTCGACGGACTGGGTGTCTCGCTCCTGGTTGAGCCATGAAAACCGCAGAGATCCGCCCTTGAGGACCTCCTCGTGGGAGGCCCAAGGCTTCTCTGCCGCCGAAGCCAAACCTTCCAGCGATATTCTGAAGTCGGGGTTGCTCTTGAAGGGGGCGCTGAGGTTGGCGCTGTAGGCGGATCGAGTGCGTGTGCCGGCCTTGGCGTTGAGGGTGAGCATCTCGGCGCCACCAAACATGTTGCGCCATAGCAGCGAACCGTAGGCGGAACCCTCGCCATTTCCAACGTCGGTGCCGGTCTGGAGCTTGAAGCGGGAAAGTTCTTGCACGCGGATGTCGACGTTCACATCGGTGGGGGAGGTCGAGGGGTCAGTCTGCTGGGCCGAGGTGAGGAATACTTCGGGCTGCGGGCGGAAGATTTCTGCCTCCAATTAGTCTACAATGCACGGGACAGTGGGGGTTCTGGCGATAAGGACGTACGGAGGCCGTCGAGTTTTGCGCTGACGGTACGCAGCTTGGCAATAACATCGCCAATCGTGGTTCCCGAATTTTGGTCGTCGGAGACGAGGGGTTGCACGATGGGGTCGAAGAAAGTGGTGCGGGTGTTGGTGGCTCCATGGATTCGGATCTCGTTGACCGTCATGGGAGCGGCCATCTGGTCGCCAATCTACAGGGGAATTAGCCATGGGCTCTCGCTATATTACACGGCGAAGACGTACCACCTGGGCCATCCGGCGCTGCTTGGCTTCTTCCTCCTCATGGCGAAATTCAGGCTTCGATTCGGCCTCTCGAAGCAGAGAACCGGTGTCGGTATGTAGCTTGCTAAAGGGGTCGGAGGACTTGGAGCGGTCAGTAACTGGGGCCAGGTGCACAAGGCGGCTCCAATGGACTCACGGAGACCCCCACTGAGCTAGGGAATGAAGCCATCGTCGCAGGCTAAAGACCGCAGCCGTTGCTTGTCAAGAGCGCAATCTGCAATATTCCCAAGTGGTGGTTCGACAGATCCCGGTAAAGAGCGGGAGCTGTCCGGGTTTCGTGTGTGGCGCATACTCCATCGCCCGGCCCACTTACCACCCAACCCAAAACCTAGGCAAAGCGAGGGGACTGAAGACATGGCACGCGATGGGCATATCTCTCACAGGGCTGAAGTAGAAGTACAAAAGAGGGACAAAATAAAAACTAGACAGGAATAATGATTTAGGACAAGTAAACGGACAAAACCAAAATGTCCTCATGTGACTTGCATGTACATGTTTTTATTTCCCTATTCTCGCATTCGTTCTTTGTTTGGTTTAGGCCTTGTTTACTAGTCGACCCTCGTGGCACACGCTTACTAGGGTTCCCTTGGCTCCCAACGCTCACATGCAAACGCTCGCAAGCCACGTGTGGCTGGTGCTCCGGCCGGGGTCGGGGTCGCCCTCCCCCCCGAATGATGTCGTCGTTCCCTGCGCAGTTCAAAGACACTCAATCCTCGACGCTTCTTCATCTACGGCACATCCACTTTTGGCCCATCATCTCCACCGAGCGAGCGTCTTGATTCCCTCGCTGTCTGTCCTTCTTGTCTTTTTGCGCCTTTTGTTCTTTCTGTTACATTCCTTGCTGCTGCGAGCGCCTCAATCACCCCCCGTTTCTCGTCACTCACGCGACCAGCAATCTGGTCACTTCACTCCTGGTCCCAACGACGAGCCCCCGTCATCCTCCCCAACAACCGTCATCATGGCCAGCAAAGCCGCCAACAAGCGAGCATGTCCTCCCTCGCCGCTCGAGTCCCCTGCGATCATGGCTAACCCTTTTTTCCTCAGTTGACGCGCGAATACAAGTCCATCTCTGAGAATCCGCCACCTTACATCACCGCCCACCCCTCCGAGTCCAACATCCTCGAGTACGCGCCTGTCCGCTCCGCTAACAGAATCACATCAAGTGCTAACCCCGGCATTCTAGATGGCACTACATTATTACCGGCCCTGAGGACACTCCCTACCATGGAGGCCAGTATTGGGGCACTCTGATGTTCCCCCCGAACTATCCGTTTGCGCCGCCCGCGATTCGCATGCACACCCCGTCCGGTCGCTTCCAGCCGTCGACCCGCCTGTGCCTCTCAATCTCCGATTTCCACCCCAAGTCTTTCAATCCCGCCTGGGAGGTCTCTACTATCCTTATCGGTCTTTTGTCATTCATGACGAGCGAGGAGATGACGACCGGCTCCGTCTCCAGCACGGCGGCTGAACGACGATACCTGGCTTCCCGGTCCCGGTGGTGGAACTCGACTGGCAACGGATCCCACGCAAAGAGCAACCCTGCCATGAAGGGGAATGTAAAGGCCGGCGACGGCGGCGCCAAGTTCCGCTCAGAGTGGCCCGAGGTTGACCTGGAAAACTGGGAGTGGATGAAGAAGAACAAGGTCGACGCCATAACGGGAAACCGACTCGACAGCGACAATGCTGCCTCATGCCGACCGCAGCTGGGAATTGCTGCATCCGGCAGCGGCCACCAGGCGCAGGCTGTCGTCGACGCCGTCGTCCAGCAACGAGAGGCCGGAACGGGCTGGATCTACCGGAATAAGCTCCTCGTGGCTGGCGCCGCTATTTTCTTTTATGTCCTCATCGCCAGATTGGTAAGTGGAGATGGCCACACTTCGTCATGAAGCGAGCGAGCATGCAATGATTCCGCGCCATGCCCAAAGGCGCGGCTTGCTTTATACGGGTTTCTCAAGGGCGCCAGGGATAGGTTTTATAGTATCAGATACTGAAGACTCGCGTCTTGAGTATGGCGTTCTCGGGCACACAACAACACAGTCTTCACACTTGGTTTTCGGTGAATGGAGTTAATTTAACAGCGTTCATCTATGGGATTGGTGGGCACTGCATTGGCTTGGGCCTTGGAGACGGTTAGACCACTCAATCATACCAGCCAGTTCATCGCAGGGTAGTAGTAATAAACAAAACATGAATGGGATCTCTCTTTACCGTCGGCAGTGTGGTGTCGGGCCGGTGGGCGCGAAGGCTTGCGCGTTTGTGCATTTTGGAATAAGCCCCCAAAGTACGTATTTGTCGAGTCGGCAATCGGCGTCGGTCTAACCGGTAGGGCGTGAGGAGCAACGTCATATCGCCGGCCGGCCCGTGAGTCCAAGGTTCACTTTGCTTATGCAAGATGTGAGTCCAATCGGATCATAGCCTAGAAACGCAGGATGAGAACGTTTGCAGGAAATGACTCGGGTTTATGGGTGAGCGATTGTTAGTCGTCAATGACTTATCTGCTCAGATGAACATTTGTCTTGATCGGGGTGGGACAAGTCACAATATCTCGATTGAGAAGCATGTGATGAAGATGCTGTTTTACCAGAGGCAGAACCCAGATATGTGTGATTTGCTCAAAGCATGGCGAGCTTCTTCAAATTTCCACCTGCCCACTTCGTACGAGAGTGGTAAAATGGCTCGGGACGCCAGTCAGATTGAACAATCAGCGACGCATTAATACACTACTGCCGTGGGACACCTTCGGACATTGCTTTGAGTTGCACGGCGTCGAAGGCTGACCCGAGCGGCTGCCTGGAGATGGGAATCGTGGAGGGCTTGACGTGGCTGAGACTGCTGTCTTACTCTGTGAGACACGAGCGGCGACTCCTCATAGGGCGGCGCGGGAATGGCAGCATGAAGCCGCTCGGAGGTCCGAGGCAGTGAGTCTTTGGGCGCGCTGGAAATCGGAAAGCTGAAAATCAAATAAACGCCCCTTTGTTCGGCCTGGACAGGGTCGAGGCGGTTCTACATGTGAAGGGGGTGAAACATTGTCTTGAGTGTAATGTAGCACGGCGGGGTTGGATGTACTTTTAGTTTCCGGTTTCATTATTCGCTGTTGGTTGTTCCCTCTTTTATTTTATTTTATTTATTTATTTTATTCTTGCCTTTTTTCTGATCCCTCATCTTCCTTCATTTCTGATTAAAATTTAGTTGAAGGATCTGGGTCTTTGGTTATCGTGTTAAAGGACCGAAAGGCATATATAGTGTAAGCTGAGACAGATTTTCGGGGATTTATATTCCCACGAATATGTCAGGGAATAAGCACAAGTTGTATTGTGACGTCAAGCATCAAAGAGGGAACACCAAGAATAAATATGTATTAAAAAAAGAAAGCCCCTTGCATGAGAGTTGAGAGACAGCAGCAAGTGCACAGTTCTCTTCCAGACCAGCAATCCCTGACACCCCTAGGAGATTTATCGCGTCACTCGACTTACCCGGTAGGTTTTTTGACATCTCGACTCCACTTTTTGGTGGGTTGTGCGCGGCACTTGGGAAAGCCGACTTTCAGCCGACGCAGCCAAAGGAGCATCAAAGAGGCCCGGGCCCTAGCACTACTCCTGTAGGTGTTCTACGGGAGGCTTCCATGGGTCTCCGTAGTTGGGCTGGGCACTTTAATTGGCACTGGCAGCCAGTAATCGTCGGCCGTCAGGCCCAACGGCAGTCCACTACACTAGCCACTTTACGCGTGCGGGGAGCTTTTTCGCACTGGAAAAAAAATTGTGACGAAAGCCGGGGCGCCGTTGGGCCATGAGAGGGCACATCTCCGATCATCATCGCCGCCGCCGCCCTCGCCCTCCGCTCCGCATCACCAACCCACGGCTGTTGGCGTTGCCGAGTACCTAAAGCCCCCGTCGAGTCCCCGGGGGAGGTCGTGTAGAGCACCTCCATCAGTGCATTTCCCTTTTGGCGGACCGCCAGGCTGCCAATCGTCACAGAGCCTCTTGCCTGAGGCTCTCTCCTCTCGTCTCCTCCTTTACTCGCCCCAAGCAAACGCCCGTCCGACTGCTGGCCCTCATGCCGCCTCCTGCTCCGGATCTCTAGACCTTCCCCTCTCCTCCTCGTCTGGCACGCCGCCTTCTGACATCGACACCCGACAACCGCCCCGTCTCGATCGATCCGTGCCCACCCACCATGGCGCCCATCAACGGCTCTGCGAAGCCGCGCAGGCACGGGGCCAGCAAGCTCGCCCAGCCGCCCAAGACTGTCGTGCCCGCAATCCCCCTGCCCTACGTGAAGCGTCAGGCTGCTGCGGCGGCTGCGTCTGCTCCTGCTCCTGCTCCCACGCCCGCGGCCTCAGCCAACTCCCCGCCGGCCACCGCCCCGCGACACAAGACAAAGCTTACAAATGGCGCTGCGACCAGCAAAGCGAAGAAGGACGCCCAGGCCGAAGATGGCACTGCCGAAGCCCCCGTTGCTCCTGCTGGTGCTCGTGCTGATGCTGACAATGCTGGCGATGCTGCTGGTGCTGCTGGTGCTGGTGCTGGTGTAACGCCCACGCCCGCAGTCTCGGCGACTTCAGCTGCAAAGACGACAAAGAACAACGCCATCTACACCCGACCTAAAAACGGGCCCCAGGCAAGCAACGGCGCAGCAGTCACAAACCACCAGGATTCCTCGGGTACGTACCTGACCCATGTCGGATGTTTGCTCCCCTCTATGAGACAAACCAATCCGCCGCGAATGTTTTGCTAACCGTCTGTTTTACTTCCACAGCCGCATCCACTCCAAGCAAGCCAGATGCTGCTGCTGCTGCCAAAGCTTCCTCCACCTCGGACCATCCTCATCACCCCACCGCGCCCAAGGCATCCGCCCAAGACTCTCGCCTTCCCAACCATGCCCCCGAGAAGCCCAACGGCATTGCTAGCAAGAACGACGTGAAGGCCAATTCAGGTGAGGCGCCTCTCCCGCACCAACGAGAGACAGCCACTCACGCTCCCCCTGCAGCTGAGCATCTTCCCGCAAGACACAACACCAAGCTCCGACCTCCCTCCGCTGTGTCGCCCACTCGATACCAGATGCCTCCTCCGTTTCAGCCCGCCAACCGCTCCCTGAACGCGGCCGTGAACGGCGACATGCCACGACCTCATCGCCCTCACGTGCCCAACGGCCCGCATCTGCACCAGCCGCACCCGAGCAACGGCAGCATCCACTTTGGCACCTTTCACGGCTCCGCAAGCTCCTCACCAGCTCCTCCGCTATCCGGTGGCATCGCCCCTCCCCCGGGCATGCCAGGCCCCGATGGCCGGCCTCCGTACATGGGGCCCGCTGCGAATGGATTCCCTCCCATGATGCCTTACAGCCCGGACATGATGCCTACCTTTGACAACTACGGCCGACCTTCCATGGGCTACGGCGGCCCAATGGATTCATACCCTCCCTACGGCAACAACTTTGGTCCCTCCACGCCGCACAGCTTTCACGATTCTCAGTCTTCGGCGCACCCAGACGACAACGGCATGTACCAGTACCCCTCTGGACCGGTCAGAAACGGAGTTGCTGGGCCAGGCGATGACTCGAACCTCCCCGGCCGGGTCATTCGTGGTCCAGATTTCCCCAGGATGATGCCGAACCCTGGCTTCCCGCCTCATCTCATGCCTCCTTCGGACGACGCCGAGGGTCTGATTGGCCATATCCAGCAACAGTTTGGCTCCCCCGACTTTGCTGACTGTGTTCTGGAGCTTCGATACTTGGATGACCGCGCGCCCTCTGTTCGCATTCCTGGCCACCGTATTGTGCTGTCGCGAAGCCCCGAGCTTGCTAACCACTTGATGAAGCCGTCCCCTCAGCCAAGCCCGGGATTCCCATCGCTGCCAACCATCCTCCTCGAGACCAAGAGCAAGTGGATCCGATCCGACTCATTCTACACTGCCACCCAGCGTCTTTATGGGCAGCCTCTCTTCCCGATCCCCCCACCGGCTGCCTTTAAGCAGGGTGACATGGCCGAGGCCGGCTCGGTCTCTGAGCGGCTGGACTTTGCGCTCTCCTACGCGGCTGCTGGCCACCTCCTGAGCTGGGAGCCCGTCACTCGACGCGGTTGCGAGATTGCCCTCCAGCTCATCAACTGGCAGACCCTGGAACGTGTGCTCGAGTTTGCCCTCGAAGACCGCCTGGACAAGGGTTCCCACGACAGCTACAAATACGGCGAAGGATCCCGGATGCTTCTAAACGGGGTTGTTGGCCACGTTGTCAACAACCTCCCCGCGGACTTTGTGCTCGATGCGTCCGTCGCGGAACCAGAGCATTTCCGTCGGTTCCCCCCGTATCCTACGCCCCCCGCGACTCCCGTCACCCAGAAGCCTTCCACGCCCCCCATTGCTCGTGGAACGTCGGTACACCTGGGCAGGCCCCGTCGATCTCAGCAAATCACGGGCATCCAATTTGGCGACCTGTCTGTTTCGGAAGGACCAAAGCCCTCCCAGCAGCAGCAGGCTCACCTGCCATCCCACGCCGTCATTTCCCGCGTCTTGCTGAACGTGCCTTTTGAGTTCCTCAAGATGGCGTTGGAGTCCGGGGCCAGCAGTGCTACCGGATGGGCAAACCTGGAATATCGGTACCGCGTCATTAAGGATGTGGTGACGGAGCGTGAGCGCCGCCGACTCCAGGCCGTAGATGCGATCCGCAGCGGCCGTGTTCCGGGGTGGGAGTCAATTCTGGCGCAGCTGTCTACCCCAGAGCCTCGGTACTTTGACGAGTGGAGCGCTCTTGGCTGGCAGGAGGAGATGTTTCCCTACGGAAGCCCGGAGGGACCATCTCTCGGCCGGACATGGGTTCCCCTGATGAACGCCCAGAACGGCAGCACTGCCGAATATCCCTGAGTGAGTGTGAGATGGTGGCCGCTCTAATGAGTTATGATTTCTGCAGCGAATTGGCGAGTGTGCATTTGCGCTTTGCATTATGTTTAAAAATTACTTGAACCCCCTTTCGCTTCCAACCACGCTCAACCTGATTCCTCTGGGAATGCATGGATTTGCTCTTTTCGATTGGAAGGATGGCTAGTTTTTTTTTTTGCCATGACTAGATCTTGGTGGGGTGTCGTGGGGTAGCTAGGATGAGAGCGAGGACAACCCCCCGTGCTTGTCTGAGGATCTGCGCCTACTGACGAGAAAAAAAGCATCTTTTTTTTCCCGGGATATTTTGTCCACCCAAGCGACCCAAGATGGTCGCCTGGGTTCCCAATCTCTTGGAGACTACGGTTTTCAAAAGGCTGGACGAAGTTGCAATTGGGGATGTCTGTACGAAGGATGAATATCAGGGGGGGAATTGGACACGGAACGGAACGGAACAGGGCCGGGGGTCGACGAGCACGGGTAGGCTGGAAATGACCTGGGAAAGCCCCTTGGTTAAGCAAGCGGATGCCGGAGATGCCAACAAATGGAACTGGTGATGATGGGCTGCCAGTCACTTGGTCATGATGACCTGTGGGGAGGACATGATAGGTAGTAGGGAGGCACGAGTTTATTCGGAGTTTGTCGACGGCCTTGGAGCCCGGCTTGGAAGGGAGTTTAGGGTCAAAAAAAGGCAACTTAAAAAAAGGACTGAAAAAGGGGTGGATGGAGTTGAAAAAAAGCATTGTGTCACGGAATGAATCACATCTTGCGCAGCGTGCAAGCCAGCCAGTTGAAAGCCCTCGGTAATAAACCCACCAGGTGATGGTGGTGACAGTGGTAGTGAGTAAGTAAGTAAGTAAGTAAGTAATGTTAGTTCTTCTGCCGGTGGGTGTCGAGGCTCGGAGTGTTCGGGGCCAGAGCAGAAGGGAATGATTTTGATAGTCGAAAGTCTCGGTTGCGTGTGCACGTGTGTGTGTGTGGTCTCGGTCTTGTCATGTGCTGAGTTGCGTATGTGCGTGGGTTAATTTGCGCCCATGGCGATGCATGAATGAAGTATGTTGATAGGAATGTGTCTTTCCGGGGTCAGTTGGCGGGGGAGTTACATGGTTCATATCAGGGCCGTCAGCCAAGATTCCACACGAGGGACGGAGGCGAAGGACAGGCCGGGGTGTCCCATTGGGTGACTTGGTTTTCTTGTATGCTATTAGTGCAGTCCAGGGACATAAGAGAGAGAGGCCTGGGTGGGTGGAGTGGGGAATCCTTGCACTAGCTATCGACCTCGTCGTCGCTTGTCTCTCTCCCTCTGGCAAGATTGACGATTGCCATATGGTGGATAAAATGGGATCATTACGTAGTGCTGTGCAGCCCAACCCGTCCACTCGACATCATGCGCTACGCCGCTAAGCAGGTCCAAATTCCCGCTAGCACATGCGCTGAGAGTGCTGCCGCCCCCGCCGTAGGGCAGTCTGGCGCTGGTGACTGGCTGGCGGGGGGGGGATTTACCTGGGTTTAGCTGGGGATGGCTCGTGGGGCCGGCGGTGGTCCAACACCCGAGCCGAGGCTGTCCATCTCCACATGGTACCTGGGGTGTGGGATATTAATCTTTTGTGCTGAGGTTATGTATGCTGCCCGTGCTCGTGCTGCTGCTGCTGAGGGATGGTCCTGGGTCGCCCGCTCTCCACCTCGAATTTGCCCAGACGCGACACAAGCAATCTAAATCTTGGCTCATCGCACACACACACACACAACTACGCCCTTGATCCAACTTCTTCAGTCCCTCCTTATTTTTTTTCTGTTCTTCTCAGCACACCTGCTTCCCCCCCCTTTTTGTCTGGTGAAGGTGATAGTGACGCACTCGAGCCGTCCATCTCTTCTCTCTGATTCGTCTCCTCGCACCTTATCCGGCCCAATCGACCACCCCCCGCTTGCTTGAATGCCGTCGTCGACAGTCCCCCCGATGCGCCGCGCCGAAGCAGCTCGTGGACCAGCAACATCTTGAGCTCCGAGTAGCGACTTTTCGAAAGAATCGCCATACAGTTTCTTTTTCATTCACCATATTTTGTTTTTATATCGCCTTGCTTTTCTAATAAGATACCCCCCCCATTCGGACGATCAGTCCTGTTTTCCGACCATGGCGTCTCCAAGACCCTCTGGGGAGCCCCCCAAATCGCGACACGGCTCCATCGCCTCGACCTCGTCCTCATCCTCGAAAACCGCGTCCGACCATGTCATGCGAAACGCCCTGCGATACACCCTCTCCGCGCGCGAGTACGCCGCCCTCCACAAATATGTCCTGTCGCGATCCCGCGTCCTCCGCCGCTCGACACCGACTCCCAGCCGCGTTGAGAAGGCCATGCAGCCCGCCCCGGGAGGCGACGACTTCAACGTCAAGACCATCCGCCACACGCTCAGGGTATTCATCGCGACGTTCCTGGGTATGAAGGGATTGGGCGCCATCCAGAAGCGCATGGGTGGTGAAGAGTAGGCCGAATCCCATCTCCGCTGGTGCCAAAGGACGGTGAACTAACTGTGCACAAAGGGCGACTCCTAATGGCCAGAAGCAGCCATTCTACAAGTCTCTCGCCATGAGGATGTCGCTATCGCTGTCGTCTATCCTCTTCCTCTACCGAATGCTGTTCCGATTTCTCACCAGGCTGCGGCTGCACCTGCTCGACCCCCAGGTCGAGCCCTTCCGACAGCGCAACCCGCGAACGGCCGCGACGCTGACATCGCCTTACGCCCCCGCGATTGGTGCTTCATTCGCCGGTCTTGCGCTGGGCATCTTCCCATCCCAGCAGATGCGTGTGAGCATGTCGATCCTCGCCCTCTTCCGAGCTCTCGAGTTTAGCTGGAACCTCTTCGAGGGCGAGGGCCTCATCTGGGGTATCAAAAACGGCATCCCCAAGGATCGCCCGTGGTGGTTCGGAAGCTGGATGCTCCAGCCTCTGGTCTACGGACAGATGTTCCACGCTTTCGTGTTTGACCGCGAACTCGTTCCCAAGGTTAGTACTTCCAAGATTCGCACATCAAGGCGCTCCACCAGAACTAAGCTGACACCAATCACAGCCGTTTGGCGATGTCATCCTCAAGACCACCACTGCGTATTTGCACCCGCGCCCAGAGGACTGGCCCGCGAACCTTAAGTGGCCGCAGATGACGCAGATTATCGACAGTCTGGCCGAGATGGCCCGTCTTAGCTGGCCGTACGTGGACCCTTATGATTTGCCCTTGCATGACTGTCTGAGCTAACCGTGTTTCAGGGCCTACATTTCACCAACTCTCTTCCCGAACAAGGAAGATGTTCTGCCGGCCTCTCTCACGGCCATTGCGCCTTTGACTTCTCGAGCACACCCTCTCATCAACTCGCTGTCTTGCGCCACCCTCCATCCCGCTGACCCGTCTTGTGCGCGCACGTATCTGACCTTTTGGCTCAACTCGTTCGGTCCCTTGGCTCGCTTCTTCGTCGTCTTCTACTCCGCGCTCACCGTCTTGCCTCGAGTCTCGTCGCTCTACCACAGCCCTCTCACCACCCTGCAGACCATCATCAAGTCCGCCCTTCGCACGTCCACCTACGCCACCGGTGCCATCTCGACTGCTTGGGCCTCCATCTGCTTCTTCCAGACCTGGCTTCCTCGCCACGTCCTTGCGACTCAGCGCTTCTTCCTGAGCGGCTTCTTCGCCGGTCTCTGGGCTTGGCTGGAGCGCCGCAATGGACGCAGCTTCTTCTTGACCACGGCCCGAGCCAGTGTCGACAGCCTCTGGAAGGTGGGTGTCAAGCGACGCTGGTGGAGGAGCATGAAGGGCGGCGACGTCTGGATCTTCATGCTCGCTCTCATGGTGACCGGTGCCGTCTACGAGCGCGATGCCCAGGCCATGCGCGAGGGCAACTGGAGGAAGGGCATGAGCTGGGTGCGAGGTGAGGGCTGGAGAGACTGGGGCGCCGAGGAGGACGATGAGGACGAGGAGAACCACGAGAAGGACGAGTAAATCGGTCCAATTTTTTCTAATGTCTATGTATTATGATATCTTTATGGGGGTTGATTTTCGGTACGGGAGTTGGGCGAACCGGTGCTGAGGTTTGCCAGGTTACATAAGAGGGACCACACAGGCTGGATGCTTGTGACTATATTTGCAATAATTTACTGTTTCCTTGTTCACTACGTTTATTTATTTCTGTCATGTGACATACAATTTGCTATCATATTTGTATTTGGCCATAGCCATATACCACTCGAATTACCATTTTGACTTCCTGCGTGGTAGGTGAGACTTGGACTTGGTCAGAGTAAATGTGGAAGCGGTGCAAGATGTCGTTTGTTCATTATGTGCAACACGGGTGCTTGTTAGCTAGGTGCTAGGGCGGCAGCGTGCTATAATCAGATGTAATGGGCTCAATTAACGCGGTAACTGTATATATTGCCTCATCTTTTTGCCTTAACGGTAACTGATCTTTGTAACCTGGAACAAGGCCCAATTCCCCGTGTTACATTAAGCCTCGAACCCATAAATCTTGGTATCGTCCCCGCGTTTTGAGATGAACCACCAGCACAGAAGCTCATGTGCTCCTCGGTGGCTAAAATTACAGTGAGTGAAAGAGAAATGCCGCGCATGGCCATCTCACTACTGCAGCCCTGGCACAGAAGGTGAAGTGCTTTACAGAGGCTAAAATTGCAGTGAAACCGGGAGAATACGCACCTGCGCGACGTGCTCACCTCACTTTTGTTGTAGCTGCCAATACGGCATCCCGTTTCAGAAAATTATACTTGGCCGAGAGGTCGGCACTGGAGGGACTTTTTTTTTTTTTTTTTTAATGGCGCCGCTTTGTAGTGCATTTAAGCTGAGAAGAGGTAACGCCTTTGCAAAGTGTCCCATTGACGGCTACGGCAAAAGTGAAGTGACACTCCGCTGATGCGTAGTGCAATGGTGACCTATATCCCGTTTGACACAAAGAGAATACCGGCGTCCACTGATTTTCGAGAACAAAGGCGATTTTGATCCGTATCCTCAACTGTCATGAACCTGATATTATTAATTGAACTCTCCCTCCTCGCCTCCTCCCTGAACGTGGACATGCTCTAGAATTCGCCTGGCGGCTTCGGCCGCGGTAATGCTCGTAATATCCAGCACCAATTCCTCGGTTCCCCCAAAGCGAAAAATCTCCTCTTCTTGTCGGAGGGACAGTAGAACCTCTGGGTCGGTGAGTTTGGTATTCGCACCACCGCCGCGCCCATCGCCAACAACCCGCTTTATGTTCTCTCCCAAGTCGCAGTTGAGGACAATCGGTATGAACGGCACCCCGCGTTTTGTGGCCGCATTTTTATAATCATGTGCCGCAGACACATCCAAAGAAGACTGGGCTCGCGCGTCCGTGAATATCCATGTTGTACCTTTTGTATGTTCCGATGTCGCAATGATGTTCAAGATGTATTGGCGCATTGCCGTCCGCATCTCGACGTATCCCGGCGACTTCCTATCGATCAGCGGGGCGATGGGGTCAATCAATAGGTGGTTTGAGTAAATTTTGGAATTTGGAATAAGTCTTTCCAACTCTTTGGCGATTGTGAGCTTCCCGACACCCGGATAGCCGTTGATGTAGATATGGGCTGGCATCTGAGAGGTTGGAGCGCTGTCGACTGGTGTTGAGATTTTTGGACATCTACGATGCTTCGTGGGAGATGAAGTTTGAGCTTAAAAGTTAAGGTTAGGTAGGTCGGGTCAGCCAAGTCGTTGATTATAACCGTGCTCGTGGAACTGGTGCCAAGCCGCGATTCATTCACCAGGAAGCATTATGAGTCAGAGTGCTCACTCAACAAAACAGACCCCTTCTCAACTTTATACGCGAGGGAAGTTGAACTAAAAAGAACGGATTATCTGGAGTTTATCGATTTGTCCTGCTGTGACATTTGAAAGCTTTAAAATATAAATAAATTGCGATTTAAGAATTATTTCCAGCTTCAGGGTAAACTCAGCCCTCGGGAAGAGGCTTCTTTCTGGCAGCCCTAAACAGTTACCATTTGACGTACCACTGAGACAAAAAAGAAAGTAATATCTTGCTACACTAAAACTACGATATGACGCAGCTCCCCGTTATATAGAGACTCCATCAATTAGTCTCGATGGACTTGTCCTCACGGCGTCACAGTCACACACCTGTTAGAATTCACTGCGCTGAGCAACTGAGTAACGAGCGAACCGCTGCTCTTCATGATACCAAGCCGCAAGCTGTTTTGACACGGCATTTTTCTTTCATTTTTCATTTTATTTTGTTGCAACCATGTAAAATGGCGAGCCCTAATCTTCATTGAACCTAATAATGGCACCGTGGCGAAAGAGTAGTCCTACGATTTTCGTTTGTTCATAGTCAGCCTTATGGCCAAAGTCGCGCAGCATTTGTTACCCTTTGCCTCCAAATTGGCGCCTCGGAATAAGTTATGGGTTACAGCTTGTATAAGAATTAAGAAATTTGTATTAAATATATATCGATCAACCTACGCCATCGCTTCCCTGTCCGTATCCTGTAGCCTTGCTAGTTCCAGTAGCAGACGGTACATGTAAATGGCAAGGTCGACTTCTCGAAATGACTTTGCAAACCATTCACGACCTTGTTCTGCAATCTCTTTAGCTACCTGTTGGCCCCTTTTGGTAGAAGTAAGATATGAGACAAGCTCGGGAACCTCCCTCATACTTTGGCTAATAGGGACATAATGAACCCAAGGCACAAGACGGTCATCATGCCATTCTCGCAGCAAGGTCTGCTTTAGCGGAACGGATTTGGAAGCTAATAGCTTGTAGTAGCGACCGCTGATTCCGTTGCCGTCAAGGTCAAACACCAGACGTGACCTAAATGCCTTGTCCTTGTGCTGCCAAAACTTGAGATTAAAATAACCCTTTTGGTTTCTACAATATTTATTCTCACACTGGAGCAGCCTGCTGAATGCAACATCAAATAGCCGACCGTTGAAGAAAGATGATTTCGACCTGCTGGCTACACCATCTTTTTCTCGCAGGTAATAGTGCTGCTGGTGCTTCAAATTCTGTGCCAGACTGACAAATCGCTGTCGATGGAAAGACTCCCATTGATCATCTTGAGCAACGCCACCCGTAGTTGAGCCAGCCCAGTAGAGGTTGTTTTGCTTTTTATCCCAGTCCATATCGTGCACTGCATCATACAGAAATTCAGGTTCGATGTAGGCTGGACTTGGGTACAATATGTCGCCCATTGTCGAAGGTGAACCAGGCGTCAGGACTGGCACCAGACCTTCTATTAGTGGAAAGGACGTAGGGCTGATGAAAAGGCCGTGCATAGACTTGTACTCGGGGTGTTGGCACAAGTCCATACTTGAGGAGATGTTCGTGATGAACGGGAGACCAAATGTTTCTACCGAACTCTTGGGAGTTTCTCCCTGAGTGGCTTGGCGAGCCATACACGACTTTGTGATAACATCCCACACAGGCTCCCTGGCCATATTTGTCAACCCAAGTTGACCGTGGCTTGCCCCGAGTGGAAACATTACTCTGGGTTCATCCAAATGATTCACAAGAAGCTTTAGATCAGGAAATACTCCTTTCATATCCCCAAGAAGTGTACGAAAGAAGAGCTGAACATTTCTATCGTTGGTGCGATAAGCATGCGAACAATTCGTCTGAGCGGTTTGTCCAGAAAACCCACAGGACCATAGTTCGCTGCCCATTAAACGCTCTGCATCGGTGATCATTTTCGTCACCACCCCCCCACTCATTTTCCAGAATGGGGAGATGCTCTCGTAAATAGTGTCAAACTCGTCAATGATCGGTGACTGATGGGACACCGCGAACTCGTACCACGCCTTGAATCCTCGGGGCGGCTCTCTGCCATATCTGCGTTGGTATTCATAATGCGCAGCAGTGTAGTTACGAGACTGTGCTTGCAACATTCGTTCAAAGTTGTCTTTCGACGCCTGGACAAGAGTTTCAACCGGATGCTCGTGGGAGAGACTGAAATGATCTGCCAACGACTGCGCCCTCCTGATAGCAAAAACATCGAGTAGGTATGGGGCCAAGGGCACGAGGAAAAGCGCCCACAGTATTGATCTGGACTTCGCTTGTCGTGGGAGAATGTGTATTGTCTGTCCAAGGGCAAGGGAAGCGGTGATGATGTGGGATAATGCTTGAGCTTCCGAGGTATGCGCAAACGGATCACCGGTGGATGCGAGACTAAACGTCCCAATCATGGTGGAAGTGCACCAGGGGGCATGTTGGGCCTGGGTCAAAGGTAAGTATGATGAAGAACAATGGAAGTTGGATACTAACTGTTTGGAAGGTGAAATACAAAGACAAAGCTTTGGCAAGACCCAATGATAGACTAGTCCCCATATTAAATCGCGGAAAATCGATGATAGCTGCCTGGATGCTGAGTGCGATAACTAGAATGGCGACAACTCGCAGCGAAAGAGAACGTATGGTATTGTCGGCATGACCAAACTCTGCAAACCGACCATTTTTGATGACCCCGCATAAAAGAAGATAAGAAAGAGCGAAAGAAGCTAGGGCTGGAGCAACTGAGATGGCAGACACTTGAAAATCCCACCGTGACAATGAGAGGACGGAAAATAATGTACTGAAAATCATACAGCCCCAGAAATTGCTGGATAAGAGTGCAGATAACGAATTGGAACTTTTCCAAGAGAAGGGCACGATTTCCAAGTAATTTTGAATGATCAGGAGTGGAGGGGTCAATGCCGGCTACTCATTTTTGTCAGAGGCAATTGCTGAATTAGAGGGTACTACTCACCACCAACCCCACAATATCCCACTCTGCCTTCAGAAAACAGTATGCTACGATGATAAAAGCTCCAACCCACAATAAAAGTGAGGGCACGAGATGTGTTGTTAGGGTGCGAAAGGGGGCTGCGGATTTGGCTGTGCCGGCGTTCGATCGACCTGTACCCCTGAAAAGAATGGGGAGAATTGCCCATCCAAGAATTTCAGCCAACGGCTCGTTCTGCCTAGTGGACAAGAAATGACTCAGGAGTGTACATAGCACAGCTGCGCCGGCTGACTTGGTAATTGGGTCGATGGGCTCAAATGTATTCCACATGACCACATTTGGAAAGAATTCTGCCTTGAGAGTGCTCTTCGGGATGGAATGGTAATGGAGGGATTAAGAGCACTCCTTGAACCTCGGGACCAGTTTGTTGACGGAGAAATAGAAAACCCAAGAGAAGAATACGCTGGAAACGAGTGTGGCCCTGCTGACTGGTAGGGGTACGGTTTGGATACACTGGCTGATGAAGGAATGGATCTGCCACAAGTGGTGGAGAAAATACTATTAAACCAGCCAACGCACTAAAGCATTGGAGTATGTGCCGCAGGAGTGAGTGCCTGGTCGGTCTTGAAACCTCAAAAGCAACTTGTCGGCGCCCGCGGCCTCAGCCTCCACCGATATCATGGCGAAGCAACAAGTGATCTGCAGTGGGAATAACGTTGACGCAATAAGATCTCATGGGGGAGCCAATCGGCTTGGTCCGGTATGGTTCAATAAAGTGGGAACCACACAAGCAGCAACTCACATTGGCCCTTTTGTCCGTAACGTATTGCAACCAACAGTTAAACGTGCGTCTGCAAGGGGGGTCTAAAGTGAGAAGGACAAAAGTGGAGTAGCTCACATGCGTCCCAACCAACAGGTGAGCAACTTGCCAAGTATGCCAAGGGGTGAAATAGGAAGGACAAAAATGGAGAATCTCGTATAAGCTCTTTTGTTCCGAGTGTGTCCCAACCAACAAATCAATAACATGCCATGCCTACATGTGGGTTGCCTGCGCTGTGGCACAGCGTAGTTGTATTGGTCAAATGGGCTGTTTGGCCGACGACCCGATTCGAGTGCCGCAAATAATAATGGCTCTCTCCACTGTTGTTGGCTGCCATGAAATGCTTCCCTGCACGCTGCATGACACGATATGTTGAGCTAAGCGAAGACTCTATTCCCCTGCATTCACACACACTTTGCATCATCTACTCCAAAGGCTCGGAGTCATTTAGCACGATCTAGAGTGCGATATAGATCACAAATGAACTTGGATATCTCAGAGCTTAGAACGGGAATGCTTACCTGCGGATATTCTGAGCTAGAAATGGGATTGTGGCTATGTGTATTTCAGGTTAAGCCTAGTGTTTATGGGCGCTGAGCAGCTCAGAGCTTAGAAAAAGAAAACCAACCAACATGCATATTTTTTGAGCCCATCAAGCCATGTAATTACTTTTCCCCACATGGCTTATTGTTCAGTCCAGACGAAACCGTCCTGCTAGGGGGCCTGGGTGAGAGCATCGCTTTAACACCTCACCACCATGTCCGTCGCTCCCATGGTGGTGTATGTTGAATGCTTTGAGCGTGTTTAAATCATGAATAAAGATGTCTGGAAATTGGTTACAGCTGTCTTCGGATGGTTCAATACAGTTGTCTAGTCAAGTGAGTCCGGTCCGTTGACTCTCAATGTGAGGGCTCGTTCGTATGTGCGGCATCACCCAACTTGCTCGCACTCCCCTGGCTCCAGCAAGCCTGATGGATGGAAGAGGCAATGAAGTAACAAAGCAACGACTAGCCACCCGGTCTCCTTCAGTCATCCCATCCCGGCAAGTTCATTGTAAACCTTTCTGTGACCTACCAGCAGGGCTCTGCAACCGAGTTCCATGTCATCAAACGACAGGGCTCCATCTTACGCAAGAGATCTTGAACAGATTCAGAGGTATAAAATGCTCTCTGGATTCCTCATGAACAGACTCTTCATCACTCTCAACATCATCTTCACACTCATCACTTTCCTCACTCAAAGCCTTCTACTTCTCTTAGCCACAGCTCAAGACATTCCACAAGAGCTTCTACATCTACAACAACCTCTACCAAAACCAACATGCAGTTCTCCAAGATCCTGTTCCTCACTGCCATGCTCGCTGCCACCAGCGAGGCTTGCAAGTGCTACCACAGCACTGGTGGCAAGACAAACGACGATGCCACCCACAAGTGCTGCAAGGACATGCGTGGTGTTTACTCTGGCAACGACTGCAAGGCCAGCTCCATCTCGGAGCACCTCCGTGGATTTGACCTGTGCTGCAAGGGCCAGGGATCGGACTGTGACTACCCTGGAAAGCGCTCCGAATATGCCGACGAGTATTTTTAAACACTCTTTGAATATGCGCCAGCCCCCTTTTGACAAGAGGCATGCTGCCTTGAATATCCTGTTTTGGTTTGAATATTGTATTATGATTCTCATCGACACTCGGTCTTGGTTACCCAACATCCTTAGAGATAACACGGAGATAAGTTGGTCACGATTATAGGATGAGGGAGAAGAGTGGTCGGGTTTAGTTAGTCTGAGTTTTGGAGGGTTGATGTCAGTGATCCAGTGGAGGTGAATACAAAGCTATGGAAACTACTTTTTCATAACACTGTCTCACAAATCGTGAATTTCGAACTGACGCTTAATTCTCCGTGCCACGAGAACCATGCTGCCAATTTTTGGCCGCCGTTGAAAATAAATTTCCCCATTCATCGACCCACTTGGTAAAATGGACATTGGCAACGTACGCCGTTGATCGTGTTAGCCTCTCCCTAGCGCGTGCTTGTTGGTATTGACGTGATACTTGCTGATGCTTATACGGCGTAGGGATTGAAGTCCCCGAATCCGGTTACCGAATGATGTAAACCTGGTTTTCAAGGGGCAACTTGAACAAGGTTGTACATATGCGGACCGTTGATGCTGGTGCTTGTCACATAGGCAGATAGGCTCACGATGCCGATGGAAGATATGCTTTTTGTGTCTATTCTTGTGACCATTATGGAAGGACTTATTCAAGTCGGGCGTTGTTTACTCAAGCTGGTTTTGAGCAAACCTGTCATGTCAGGGCTTGGAAAGCCGCTGAATCTGATGTATCGTCTTGTTGCCTAATGCAGGCACGGTGCAACCCGTTGGTTGCTTCGCCCGGGATTGGCGAGGTTATAATTTCTTTCCACCTTATCTATTCCATCATTGGCCGCAAAAGCCCATGGAACATATGAAAAGAACGGGAACAAGGGTGGAACCTCGTTTTAGAGCTGAGGGGCTCGGCCCTCCGAAACAGGGGTTGGTGTGTGTGTGGAGTCTCCGGGCCTTCGGCGACAGGGCTATACAGTGGAGCTCCCCGCAGATTAACTAATGGACCAACAGCCAGTTTACATGCAACTGATCACACGGCTTGGAGCCTTCCATTAGCTGAGGGCCAGCTCGTTCCCTCTTTCTTCCGTCGGGAGTGTTGGTGAGATTGACCCCGTCATGTCTGAAGAATCAACCTGCCCAATTGCCCGCCACCCTCGTTTGCCTCTTCCCTCATCCCATTTCCTTTTACCAACGGCACGGGGACGGTCACATTTAACAAATTTGACATGTTGCCGTTATGGCGCCGCCCAAGTGCTCTATTTCGACTGATATCGCCTCGGCACCTCTCGTTGCTTCGATGGCTTCTCCCTGCGTACCTTGCCTGGACCATACTCGATGCCTTTCTTATCCACCAACGCCTCCAGGTCGCGAATGAAATATCCCGATCGAACAGAGTCCTCGAAAAGCCCGTTAGGTTGTATATTGCTGCCTTGCACTGGAACAACGAAGCGATCCTTAGAGAGTCCTGGAACAAGGGCATTCTTGATCTGGTGCAGGCTCTTGGGCCTAACAACGTGTTTGTGAGCGTGTTGGAGAGCGGCAGCTGGGATCACACAAAAGAGATCCTCCGTGACCTTGACAGAGCTCTTGGTTCGTTACAAGTCTCGCGGAATATTACGTTGGACAATACTACACATGCCGATGTGCTCGCATCGCCACCAAAGGCACCAGGCAATGGTTGGATAATGACACCGCGCGATCGGTTAGAATTTCGGAGAATCCCGTATTTGGCCCAGCTCCGGAATAGGTCTTTGCAACCTCTGGTAGATATGGCATCAAAAGGTACCGACTTTGATTACGTCCTTTTCTTGAGCGATATCGTCTTTTCAGTATGGGCAACTCTTGATCGCCCAATGGTGAGATGATTGACTAAGTTGAACTAGGTTGATGACGTGATATCTTTAATAAATACCCATGATGGAAGCTATGCTGCAGCGTGTGCATTGGACTTCGGCGAACCGCCTAGATTTTATGATACCTTTGCACTTAGGGATACCGAAGGCCACGAACACGCCACACAGACATGGCCATATTTTCGATCATCCGGGTCAAGAACGGCTTTGTCGAGAGGCGAACCAGTTCCAGTTACTAGCTGCTGGAATGGGATGGGTAAGTCCAAATCTGGTTCAATATGGCTAAGGGTGGCCTGAGTGTTGACCATGGTTTTCTATAGTTGCGATGCCCGCGAATACCTTTACACACAATCAGAGCCTCTCGTTTCGGGGGATTGATGATGGACTTGCCGCAATGCATCTAGAAGGTTCGGAATGCTGTCTCATTCACACGGACAATCCTGCATCGGAGAAGGAAGGCGTATATTTGAATCCTCATGTCCGTGTTGGGTACAGCAACGAGGCATATGATTTGGTTAACCCAAGCGGCCTCTGGGTTTCCCGGTCTGAGATCTTCCTCGGTTCATGGAGGAACAGACTATCTAGATGGTTCACAACGCCTTGGTTCAAGGGATTGGTGGTATGGAGGCGCAGGCATGAGTGGGAACAGCAGAATCCGGGTCTACAAGAGGATGGAATGATATGCCTGATCAACGAGATGCACGTTCTTGCTGCCAACGGCTGGGCACATGTGTGATCTGCTCCCCCCCGTCAGTTGTAAATAGATGTCCCAAACTCCGTGGCTAAGTTACGGACAGTGTTCTACCCGAATCTTGATTTAGATCATCTTCTTATCGGTGCAGGAGTCGGAGCTAGGGTTGAGATTAATCACTCAGTACCTTTTAGGGATGCTGAATACTAATTACTATATGACGCAAGCAAAAGTGTTCATCAAAAGCCTTGAACAGTATTCTCCACTTGACTAGTATGCGAGTATGCGTCTTCCTCCAGCCTCCCATTCCTTGGCTAGTGTTTGCCAATCTGCATCGTTGCTTGACCAAAATGTGTTGAGAAAATCCAGAACCTCTTGATAATGCTTGAGCCCCGTGATTTTTGAAACAGTAGTGTAGAGATGAGAGACCAAAGTCTGGTCCTCTAGACTTCCGTGGCATTCAACTCCTGCAATAAAGAAGGGCCAAGGAAGATTATGAATCCATCCATTGAGGTCTTCTATTGCCAGAATATGCCTTTTAAGATCCGAAAATAATATCGTCGTCCCGTAATCAGTTTTACGAAGACATCTTGTAACATAGAGAAGCGCTGCATCATAGTGGATGTCAACAAGTCTTATGAAGTCGCGGCGTTGCTGAGCCGTGCTGATCTCTAGTCTCCCAGCAGCCATTAGTGTCGCGCCTCTGGCCATTTCAAACTCTGATTTCCAGTCACGATCGCAAGCGTTGATAATTTGTTGCTCTTGTCGCGACAGAAGTGTGACTTCGTGGAGGAGTTTGAGATAACCGGAGAACAAAGCAGTTTCATTTATTAGAAGGAACTCATTATCGGGTTCCGGGAGAATGGTATCATGCATAGCCGACGCGTCAAATGATGTCGTGGATGCAAAAACATCCAGAGTGGAAACTTTATTCTTCAATGATATAAATAGCGTGCTTCGACGACATTCAGTAGTCGAGAGCGTGTTAATAAGGCACCGCGCAGCTTTCCGGTGGAATTCAGTATCTGCGGCCCCGGAACGAGCCATTTCGTAGGCTGAGAGAACAAGCATAGATGCAAGTATCCACTCTGCGGCGTCTGCATCTAACCCCTTCTCAAGGTCATGCCCATTCATTACCTGGCAGGTGATGTTGTTTATGTGCTGGGTGATCAAGAAGACAGCCTCATTTCTCGCATCTTCTGGAACATCGCGCTGGCCCCGAGTAGCAGAGATATGTTGGGCCGATATCGCAGCAATAGCAAGACGCACTGCAGGATTGGTCTTTGCCAAAGGCAAGATATGATGCCGAAACAGATTGTCTCCTGTGTCTACCCAGACCATCATCTTACAGACATTCTTCTCATAGTATTCAATCAAGCAGCGCAGCGGATAGCCGTACGTGGATTCGATTTTCGATAATTCTGCGTCTCCTAGCAGATTCTTTTCTTTGAGTGGCGTTTTCAAGACTGAGGCTTGGAGCTCTTTGAAGCGGCCTCGGGTTGCAACTCCGCCCACCCATCGGAGCTGGGACCCGTACCCTGGACATTCTAATCCCCGACGAATGCATTTTTGGCAACAGGGTTGACTAAAATCACATTTAATCCGACGCTTGGTACACTTGGAGCACCCTTGAGCCGTATTAGCAAGATGTTCAACGACGGTTTTGCTCGAGCCTACAGACCTTTGTTCGTTGTGTTTGAAGCGTCGGGCCGGCCCCCAGACGTTTTTTTCTTCATACCTTGGAAGGAACGCTGCGGATTTGTTTTCCCCGCCTTCTCATAGGAGAACGGTTGCGTCGGACGCTAGTCGCCATCGCTAAAGACTGCTTTGGCACTAGGCCGGCACGGATCAATGTGCATGCCGATGGCCAGAGTCTGATGAGCCAAAATGTAGTTATATCTTGGGTTGACTTGCTCTAAAAGGTTACAGCTCTAACAGGTCGAGATGAACACTCGATCTTGAATCGTTGAGATAGTTTGGGGATATGACTAAATAATCGAAACTCTGGATAGGTCTGCGGATGTCCCTTTAAGTGATTGCTGTTGTGTAGGTCACGACGAAATTCTTTTAGTGTACTGAATTGTGTGATGTTTAGAACATCAAAGCTTTAACCGATGAAGGGATGGAAAGATAAGTCGAGAATCTCTGAGATCTCGGGAAATACGATGAACCAGGCACTTGAAAAAAAAACAGACTCACCGTATAGGGCAAGACTGGTGCTTTTCAGACCATCCATTTCCAGGGATGAGTAAAAATTGTTAAGCCGTGATTTGCACCTTCATATACCCTATTGCTACTTGGTTTTGTGGAGGTGCAGTCAACCTGTAGAGGCTTGGTGTTTTTTTTTTAATTCACAAGGTTTATGGTTTCATGCATCTAAAAAGGAGCCTGTGCAAAAGTCTGATGCCTCCACCAAAGTTCATCATTATAATATTCATTATCAATTCACTGGAAATGGCACCAAGTGGACAAATCCAATGATTTCTATTTTTGTATTACATTAGTAATATTATGAATCCAGGACAGAGCTCTTTCTTATCTTGATGTATACTTCTTGATAACAAGGAGCCTGATGGCCTGCTGGTGTATTGATGGAAACCTACGCAATGGCAAGCAGGGGAAAACATCTCTGATTAAAGTTTACCCCGCGCACCAGATCCTCAGGGTTGTTTCACCAAAGGGTTTGGGGTCCTTTCAGGCTAGTGTCTACGACAGTGAATCACAGTTGTCACCAAATCACGATAGGTCTTGGGGCTGCATGACGAACCAAACGCTGCGTTGTTTCTCCCTTTGGTCACATGCTGTGAATTCAAATAGAGGACTGATGCCTTTTCTTCGGCACTCTGCATGTTATTATCTGATTGCAAACAACAAACCAACCGATAAAGTGCCATGTGCCTTTCGAATATGTTTGGTGTTTTCCCTTCTGGTGACGCTTCTGCGTGCCATTCGAAGGAAGAAGCCCCATCGGATAAAAAGATTCCACCCGAGGAGAGCCCAGCAGACATGATGGAGCGCCGATTTCGGGAAACCTATCAAGTCGCCAAAGAGTACGATGGTAAATACATCGATAAAAGAATGCTCCGGAAGCTCGGCATCACCTGCAAACTCATCGACCTCGATAGCGGTCGGGTCGAGCCCTCTGGAATGACCTACATCAATCCCATCTGTCCGCAAAAGATTCGAGAGTACCTTGAGGCTACCCGGCCATGGGAGCTATTCCGCAAAAAGTCCTCCGCTTTCAAAAAGAAGCCTCTGAAGGGGGCATGTGATTCTCAGACGGAAGCCACCTTTGTCTTGGGAACCATCAATACTTACCTTCAGTATAGCTACGATGACATCGTTGGTATTATGGAGATTCACACCAAATGGACAGATGTAGAGTATGTGCAAGTTCTTCCCTCTTACCAGACCACTCGAACTCACGAATCATTTCCACTTTAGATTGCCCACGTCCCCATCCCTCGGTCGCTCTTCCAGAGATGGTTACAACTGGTGCCTTGGAGCTAGTTTTCGCCAGTACATCGACGCCATCGAAGAGGTGCGCGACATAGACAAGCCCCACGCCATGGCGTTTGTTACTAACGATGCTCCGCACACCGACGGAGAGCTCTTGACCAGCGAGCTGACATGCGCTTTGTTCTTGGCGTTTGAATCCTTCAACGACAGTGTTTACGCTAAACACAGAGTTTTCCCGGTATTACAGCCATTTCCTTTCTTTCTTCTCTCCAATTTTGCGTGGCCACAGCTGACTGCAGTGTAGGCTACGATCATTTCGGGTTCCGACCGAGCCGTGCGCGTTATCCAGTGCATCCTCGATTCAAAAGACGGGAGCATTGAGATTCGCAAATCTCGCGTTTTGGATTTTAAGGATGGAGTCTTGGCGAAGAAGAACGAAACTGATTTCTTCACTCTGCTGGGTTGGATGATCGGCGAACCGGTCGGAGACACCAAGGGGGGGTTTGCTGAGCGGACCAAGTGTGAACCGGCGGAGCAGACAGTCTGAAGAATGCAGCGTTACCGTGTGATAGATGGCAGGGTCTAGTCAAGGTTGTTGGTGACCATTGCTCATTTGCATTTGGCGTTAGATTTTGACTAAGAGATTCATTTGTTCACAGCAAAAGCTTTTTAACGAACACGAAACTAGGTTTTTCGTCTACTATTTGATCTACCATCTTCTATAGAAGGCAACTTCCTTTTTACCATGAAAAAAACTACCCGAGATTTTATTTCTGCAGATGCCGCATAACATCCCACCAAACTGTGAGCACTCGGTCACGACATGTGCAAGCCACTCAAATAAATCATGCTCTGTACAGGATGTTCCCTTTTGCTGCTATTGCCACTGCCACTTTCATCACTGCTCCTCGATCACTACCTCGAAATTAAAACATACACAGCTTCCACCCCAACCGACCTTGCATTTCCTCGCTCAGATCATCTAATGATCAGCCATTCTATCTCATTGCGTGGTCGTATTCAAATACCAAAGCGCCATCAGAAGTTCCAATCAACTCTGCTTTCGTTCAAATCACATCAATATGGAACTTATCCATGTCAGATTCGTCTGAAATCACCCCCCAAAACGTGGACCACTTCAGGTTGTGGTACCAGATAGGTTCGCCTAGCCCCTTGTTGCTTGAGACAAGGTCTAGAATGGCTCCGAGAAAACAATGTGTGACGCCGCTGCCAGATTTAGACCCGTCCCACCAGCTATGGCACTGAGGAGGCTGATAGAGATTTCGCCATCTTGACTAAATTGGCGGATGGTATTAAACCAGTTCTTGATTGGCTTGGCTCAATTGCATCCCCAAGATGAATGTGGCCAATCCAACTCCTCAGAGGTCCAGTTCTTCCACCCACACAAGTATCAGAATCGTGGCACGAGCCAGAACAATATAAGCTTCACACGGCAAACTTGGTCTAAATGCACCAAAACACTCTATCCGCAGGTGTCGCTTGACCTCAACAATCGCCGCTGGTCCGTTGCCACCCATGAAATGAAGGAAGCCGTCGAGTCGGGTCTCAAACGACTTCGCGCTAGAGTCTGGTTTTTTGACTATGAACGCGTGTCTCGTCATGGACTAAGCCCCGATCTGATCACCAAACCGCAAATTGAGGGCGTTGGAAAAATAGGATGAGCGCTGAATTAACCACTTGCTCATCGAGCACTGGGTCCGCGAGTTCCTACTTCGGGCTCGGTGCCGGTGTTTGGTGGTGGCGGCGGTACCCAGGTTATTGGTCGTCTTCACGACACCGTCGACTTTGTTGTTAACTTGGGCCAACTGCTCGTGTTGTTCGTGTTGTTCGTGTCGCTCGTGTCGCTCGTGTCGCTCGTGTCGCTCGTGTCGCTCGTGTTGCCCGTGCCTGTGTTATCATGTCCCAGTATTCGTCATCATCAGGCTGCCTGCCCTGACAACGGCCCAGTTGAAATGCCATGATGAATCTGGCTACGGGTTCCATCAGGTTGGCATTGTCCACACAGAACGGTCCAAACGTTTTCATCTTCAGTAATGATTTGCCAACCATGGAATTTCCGGTTATATAGTCCATATAGTCTTTGCTGAATTATCCGATGGCAAGGAACAATTCGTGTCGGTTTTGGGATACGAGCAGACGGCTGTGGTGCGTGTGAGCATCTTGTCATTGGGGTGCGATATTTGATTCCACTTACCGATAATGCTGCCTCTGAACCTGGGGTGGGTGCGTGGCCACCCACGCGGCCATTTCCGTCGACTCCTGCCTGAAAATGCCTCCCGCATAAAACCTTGCCATTGCGTAGGTACCCTGAGGGATTTGCGGGTTCAACCTGTGGGCATTGTTCTTGTTGCTAGTCGTGGCCTTCACCTTGTAGGCCCAGTTTACCGTCGACTGGGGCTTGCCGTTTCTGCGAAAATTGGTTTCCACCGTCCAATGTGAGCTGTTGGTGGTCACGGGCAGGAGGGCTCCCACCGTGGACACCTCCTTACTTTGTCGTTCATAGGATAGGCACTCGAAATCTCCGGAACTGCTGAGTTGGGTTAGACTAGACGATAGGTCAAGGTTGGCAGAATTTGCTTTTGATGAGACTGACCAGGAAGTGAAGGGATAAAGGGAGGTTGAGCAAGAAGAGAGGATGAAAGGAAGAGAAAGAACAGGTGGGCTGGAGAGGGTTTTAAGGTGCCTGGTGGGGGCACCTGGCAGTGAATCACGCACTATCCAACCAGCTGTGACAAATTATGAACAAGTTTGATACAGGCTATGAGTACATCAATTGCACGAAATCAAGCCAGAAACAGCAAATAAAATAAATAAGTGAATAAATAAATAAATAAAGAAAGAAATAATACTTTAGGTGGAGTCATGCGATGAAGTTTTGCGTTTGCTCAAACAGATTTGTTTATTTGTTGACTTCTTATCAGCCTGGTGTTGTGTCGCGTGTTTCTACCACCAAAAAGACAATCACTCTGGAAGGCGACGTCATGTTGCACGGCACCTGGAAATGAAATGCTGGTTTTATGTTTACCCAAAACCTGTCGCGGTGAATGGGTCTCATGTAATTTGGGGGGCGGGGAGTTTGAACATTGCCCTGTCCTACCCGACAATCAACATGAAGAAACAGCAAGAGCAATAAATAACCTAAGCAAACGCTAGGACCAAATAACAAGCGGGGTTTGTTTCGCTTATTTTGGTATCAAGTTGCGTATTTGCCCAGTAGCTTCTTGTATGTTTTGACCGAGATTGGAATTGTTTATCGTGTGTTTCCACTCGTGTATCAAGCTTTCGCATCCGTTACTATGTGGGTATCTTACAGACATTGTCACACCAGCACATCCTGATCAGTATACATTAGGCGAGCACGGAAATCTCGCTTCCTCTAAAGTTTGCAAGTGCTGCACGTTTTACAAGGCATCACAAGATTTCAGGCACACGGGTAAAGAAAGGGGGGGTGGGGACTTGTTGTTGTTGTACAGTATCGGGCAGGACTGATATCCTTTCCCGGGAGGAGGGGTTTGTTTTTGTTTTCTTTTTATGCTTGCCGGGGCTGCCGGAGCATGCTCGTGATGGTCCCGTGGGACGTGTCGACGAGCCCGACGGTCTCAAAGCCAAAGTTGGTGTAGAGCCTCACGGCCTCGGGCGGCGCGAGCACGTAGGCGCACCGCCGGTGCCGATCCGCCTCCTCGCAAACCCGCCGCATCATCATGGAGCCGATCCCCCGCCGCTGGTGGCTCGGATCCACCGACATAAAAGTCAGGCCTATAAACACGGCACGGGCAACGGCCCCGCGCGTCAGTACTGGAAAGGGGGAGGGCGGGTGCAAACTGCAGTCTTGAAGTAAAGGCAACTTACGGCAGATGTTGTCCCGGTTCTTCAGCACTCGGTCGCATTCCACCTGCAGGGCGCATAATAGGGCGAACCAGCCGTCCGCGTCGATGGTCTCGGGCACCCAGGTCGGCATCTTGCGCTTCTCTTCCCTGGGTCTCGAGGCGGCCCCGCCGACTTGTTGCTGATGCTCGCCCTTCCGCTCCATCACCCTCCACCCGCAGAAACCGACGACGGCGCCGTCCGAGGCGCGCGCCTTCAAGAAGTTCCCCCAGCCAACCTGGAAGTCGTCCTCGAGCATCTCGGTGTACCAGCGAGCCACCTCCTCCCTCTGGGCGTCGGTTGTCATGCCCGAGTCGGGGAACATTGTGCGGTACAGCGGGCCGTTCTGCATGGCGGGTATGTCAACGTGCCGGGCGATTATTTCCGCGTCGGTGACGTCGGCCTCTGAGATGGTGAAGGAGGACATGATGTTAAACTGGCGAACCGGGGGGGGGGGGAGAGAAAACGATGCGAGGCTGGGAGGAAAGAGAAGACAAGGGAGTCAACAGCCCCGGACAGCCTTTGTGTAGTTTTAGGGGCGGCTAGGAGAGAAGACAATAGGTTGCTGTTCGTGTCATGAGTGGTGGCCCTGGGGAGGATTATCCCATCCCCTCCATGCCCATGCACGACCAACAGCATAGCCCGCCCGTTGGCGCCTAACTTGGACTTCTACATACAGTAATCCCCTCTCTTCCCATCCATCGCGGGGCTGTAATATTTCTGTGTTTTTTTTTAGTGTCATTCAAGGATCAGAACACGTGGGGGGGAGCGCTTCGCAACGGTCGTGGTCGCGGTTTTTGGGTAGTTGTAAGCGTTGCACTGTGTGTGCCGTGTCGCCTGCCTCGAAGCTCGCTGGAGCTGCTATTAGCCATGGGCCGCGGCCGGGTGGAGCCTGCGCAGCTCCGTAGGCCGAAGCTGTCAGTCGGAAACCAGGGACCCACCCACACCCGCGCAACCGCCCGAGACATGTCATGAACCGATGGGGGGGAGGGGGGCTGTTGAAAAAGCAGGCCCTTTTCTGCCCGCCGCAGATGCGGCGCGAATCCCGCCCGCGAACGAGTGAGGCCTGTCCGGCAAGATGCCGAAAGGGACGTCCGCTCTTTCTTATCGAGCCCGCCGAGGTCTGGTGCCCAAGTGTGGAGTGTCCGTGGGCAGCAACAGGTGCCCGCTAGCGACCAGACGTGTGCCGTCGTGGCAGTGCCTTAGGCCTGATCCAACAACACATTACATGATGTTGGTCGACCGACCTTTTCCGCCCTCGTATGTTGGGTTTCCCTCAAGAGACACGTAACGGAAACCCGAAGAGGGAGGAGAGTGCCAGCGAGACATGGCACGGGTTTTTGGGCACGACGGCCAAAGAGGTTGTTGCTGGGAGGGGCGTCATGACGACTGGTTCATGCATCCCCACACATGGTGCCGTTCCGCACGTTTGGGGATTTGCCATCGACGACGCACGCGTGCCTGTCATGTAACTCCAGCAAAAACTAGCCATCTTTCCCTTTCCCTATCCTGTCCTATCCCTCCGAGGCTCCGCCACCTAGCTCGTTGCTGTGGTGGGCTGTGGTGGGCCCCTCAACGCAATCTCAATCTGAAGTAATCCCGCGCCGTGTTATTTCCTTTTGAGGTCCCTCGCAAAAAAACCAGGCTAGCATCGTTGAAAGCTCGCTCCCGTAATTATAGACTTTAAACTGGAAAATGCGACGCTGCCCCTCTTGTGGATCTTTGACGTCGCCTTTGGTGGGGGGAGGTTCGGCCGGTCGTCGGAGCTCCAAAACGTCATGCTGGGGTCGCACTTCTACGCCCTTTGTTGGGAATTTATTCACCTCACATGAAGAATAAAACGCAAATGCAGCTTTGTTTCAGTTTTGAACGAGTTTACTCCGATTGTCCCGGGTATGATACCCAAAATCTATATGCCTGAGTATGTAACCAATAAAATAAAATGAGTTTCATCCGTCCCATTATAAAATAAAATGAACGCTCGTCACATGCTTCCTTCCATCTCCTTTCTGGAACAATCCCTCCTCTCCCTGCCACAATCTCATTTGCGTATTCACATAAATGTTTTCTTTTCTTTTCATTCGACACACATCATCATCCCTTTACCAGGGCTTGACCTTCTGCATGCTGCCCTCCTCCTGGAGCGCCTTGTGGAGGTCGAAGCTGTTGAAGAGCAGGTGGGGCTCGTGGCCGGTGCCCTTCTTGAGGCACTCGAACTCGGCCTTCTCGTAGTAGTGGGTGAGGATGGGCTGGTAGACGGGGTGGGCGCACTTGGAGATGATGACGCGGGCGCGCTCGCGGGGGGAGAGGCCGCGGACGTCGGCGAGACCCTGCTCGGTGACGATGACATCGAGGTCGTGCTCGGTCTGGTCGACGTGGGTGCACATGGGGACGATGCAAGAGACGCCGTGGGGGTCGGTCTTGGAGGGGCGGGTGGAGGGAGTGTGCATGATGGAGTACTTGGAGCTGCGGAGGAAGTCGGCAGAGCCGCCGAGGCCGTTGAGCATGCGCGAGCCGTTGACGCAGGTAGAGTTGGCGTGGGCGTAGATGTCGACCTCGACGGGGGTGTTCATGCCGATGATGCCGAGGCGGCGGATGATCTCGGGGGCGTTGGAGACGGACTGGTTGCGCAGAAGGGTTTTGGGCGCGTACAGGTCCCAGTTCTTGTAGAAGCGGTCGAAGCCGTCGGGAGAGAAGCGCACCGAGGTGGCGGTGGCGTAGTCGAGCTTACCCGAGTCGAAGAGGTCGAGGAAGGTGTCCTGGATGACCTCGGTCCAGACGAGCAGGTTCTTGAACTTGGAGTCGTTGAGACCACCGACGATGGCGTTGGCGACGTTGCCGATGCCGGACTGCAGGGGCAGCAGGTTCTCGGGCAGGCGGCCGTGGGTGACCTCGTGCTCGAGGAACTCAATCAGGTGGCCGGCGATGCGGAACGAGTTCTCGTCCGCGTCGGTGTTGGGGCCGGTGGCATCGGCGTAGTCGGACTCGACAACGGCCACGACCTTGGCGGGGTCGATGGGGAGCGACTCGGTACCGATGCGGTCACGGACGCCGGTGATGTTGAAGGGCTTGCGGTAGGGGGGGAGGTCTGTGAAGGTGATGTCGTGGAGACCCTTGAACGAGGGGATGGAGGTGTTGACCTCGATGATGACCTGTTTTGCGATTAGCCAATTGACTCCAAAAAATCGCAATTGTTGCTGTCATGGACGGAGACTCACCTTGTCGGCCATCTGGACTAGCTCGGGGGTGGCGCCCACAGAGGCACCGAGAATGACGCTGCCATCCTCGAGAATCTCAGTGGCCTCGACGACAGCGACGTCGAGGTTCTTGTTGTCGCGGTCCTTGGTGTAGAAGCCCTACGGAATCGGGGTTAGCGCGCGAGTTCTAAACGGACGTAGCAAACTCTCGGGGCAAGCAATTACGTACGTAGACGAGATCAGTGGGGAACATGGACAAGTGCTTGTCGAAAAAGTTGATGCGGCCGGCGTTGATGCCCTTGGAGATGTCCTTGCCGACCTGGTGAGGGCTGCGGCGGTTGATCATGTCGAGGGCGGCCCATCGGTTCTCAGTCTCGGCGCCAGAAGAAGCGCCGACGAAGAGGGAGTACTTGAGCTGTCCCTGGAGGTTGTTGGACTCGACGTGGTCGGCCAAGAACGTGGGGACCTTCCTGCGGGGTGGGAAAATACCAAGTTAGCCATTGTGCTTATTCCCTATTTTCGCTGCCCGTCTGCTTTCTTTTTCCCGGCGGCATTGGCATTGGCACTGCTGCGCGCAATCGGCGCGCCCCCCCAACCGAAATAGCCGTTGGGCATTTCCGTGGCTTTCAAGAGGGCGCGCGCGGAGAGGCTTTGGAGGGGGGCGTGCGGTTAAAGCCAAGGCCAGCCGGGTGGCCCCTCCATAAGCGGCAAAATTGGAGGGCGATTGGGGATTTCTAGGTTGATGCGGAACCGCAAACCAGAACGGGCAATTTACGTACTTGGGATAACCGACACCGGTAAATCCGGACCAGCCAAGGTAGGCGCCGTTGGGGAAGTGCTGCAGCGTGTCCTCGGGACGGCAGAGCTTCTTGAGCAGGGCCGGGTTGCGGATGCGCGCCTTGAGGGCGTTGGAGGCGATGGGCGACGCCATGATGGAAGGACTGTTGCTTTTGTGGTGGAGGGGAGAGAGTGCGATTGGAGTGGAGAGAAGGACGAGACGACGACGACAACAACCCAATTGACGACGAGGGACAGAAGAGAGTCGGCGGGAAGAAGAAGAAGAGAAGGAGGAGGAGAAGGTGGAAACCCAGAGGTAGAAGTAGTAGAGCGAAAGAGGCCCTTGTCGGCCAAGGTGACCTCGGATGGCCCTAGTCAGCTTCGTTCGTCGGGGTGACGAAGGTGTGGAGCTATTTCCTGCTTGCCCCCCCCTCGGTGCAAGTCAATGTACCTCCCGAGCAATGCGCCGTGCCCCCAGCGCCCTGTAGACCGCTATGGACAACCCCTACGAAAGAAGCCCACCCCTCGCGGCGGCGGGTCCCTGGTCCTTTCTGGCGGCGTGCTGCCCAGGAAGCCAACGTCGCGCGCTGGCTAATGGCGGCATCTCAGTTTCCAAATGCTGTTCGGTGAAACGCTTCTAGTGGCCGATTGGGCGCATGCCCGCTGCCGTAGCGCAGCTATAATTTTTCTACGTGGGAGGGCGGCGCGCGCAAGAAAAAGGTACAGTACCTTGTCTACTTTTGTCAAACGGGAATTAGATGGAGGAGGGGTTCTGTATCACACTCTTGCCTTCTCCAATTCTCCGTCGTTGGTGGGGCCCCCCAAATCAGCCCACTGTTGCACCGGTACAGTGAATCGGACCATGACATGACAGCTGGCCTCTTCCCGAGAGCTGCGTGTGTGTGTGTGCGGGATGGGCATTTTTTGTATCTGCTTCTGGAACTAGGAATCTTGCTACGGGAGTTTCCCCAACTCCTCGGGATCGAGGTGTACAGGTGAGTTGCATATCCGAGCAGCGAATAGGGATAAAGACTTCCGTTGTGGTGGTTTAGCCGAGTGGGGGAGACAACGGCTGTAGGTGTCAAGAAGGTGGCGGGATGGGGAGCTGGTTGGAGTTTGCAGGCTGCTGAGCCACACGTCTCAGACAGGTACCTCGACGTTAAATCTCCGCCCTGTGCTATCCTCATGCCGTGTCATGCATTCTCCCACGCGCGCGTGTGCAGTGCCCTCTTTTTTAACTCTCTGCGTCTGCGGAATCAGTCGACGCACTTTTTTTTTTTGCGCTGCCCGCACGATGAAGAACAAATGGACTGACATTGATCTGAGCTTCCCTTCCCTATCCCTGTTTACCGAGCAGCCGCCCGTAATCCCTGCGCGGGAGCCCCTCTCCCCTCTTTGTCGTTACCTATTTTGTTCCCTCTGTACCCACTACGTCGAATGAGGCTCAACTCGACACGAGCAGGGCAAAAAAAAAAAAAAAACAAGGCCACTACAAGCTCGGCTCAGCCACCTCCGGACATGCCGCCCTCTCCAAACAGCGGGTGGGGTCCGTCGCCCGGACGCCTTCCCCACCGGATATGGCCCTCAGGGCTTCCGTCCGGCCGAGATGGGCACAGACCAGCCATCGGCATCACTCGGTTATCACGCCGCATCGCACGCCTCGTCCGCCTTGCGGAAGCGCTGCTGGGTGGCGGCCCCTGCCCGCCCTTGCGCCAGCCCAGCCGCAGCTCTCTTTACCCCGGGATCTGGTCGGCAATCATGGGCGAATCACGGCCTCCAATTCACTACCCCGAACTTGGCCCTGCCCGCTCGAGCGCAGCCGTGCCCCAGACCCGCACTCCAAATAGCTGGCTGGCTGGTCGCCATGTACTGTACCTCTGACATGTATCTGTCCCTGGTGAGGGGGGTGCACCCAGTCCGGGTTTACGGATTGAAGAATGAGGGGTGACATGGAGAACGCCCCCCTCAGGGTACGTGTCATTAAAAGAAAGGTCGGTCTGTATATACATTTTGGGCGGGAGCACCGCTGGTTTTTCTGTCACCCCGTTCAGATGAATCACAGATCCCGGGGTAATCTGTCCCAATCTCGACTGTGTTGTCCGTGGTTGGTGGAAACCGAGGCGGGGTTGAAATGTGACTTCGGGTCAGAACCACCCGCCACGAACAATACAGATGAACCACTGTCTCTGTAAACGCCAGGACATCTCGCTCAATGCCTATCACGATGTATAAGAAGGACCTTCCTCCAACTGTACAGTGAACCCCAATCAAGCAGACACCTCGATACGAATTCTAGCACATAATTTATTCTCTTTCGATTCTACCCCTCTTCATCGCCCACGTCAGCTTCCCCATTGGGCTCGCCAAGCCGTTTTCATGCTTTTTCATTTTTTCCGTGTGATCTGGACCCTGGTTCACCGGCATCAATGGTTCTGCTACCCACATATCATGGTTTATCTTACCCCAACCTAGATTGTCTAATTCACAGATCTCGATATCTTTCGTTCTGCTACCTGGCCCGAGTGTAAGCCATTCCATTTTCTAGAAGGCTGTATATTCTATTGAAGTCACTGCAAACTCACAGCAAACCTGTCAAGCTCACATGCAATCTCCACTCCAACCCCATCTGCATCTCAAGTGGTATGATCTATACTACACCCCCTCTCCGTCCAACTTTGCCACGTGGCTTTGAAGGTCATGATTAAGCAGACCCCGGAGCTCCTTTATCTAGCCAATTAAGACTCCGAGAGGTTGCTTTTTCTCATATTTTGAACATTTCTTTTGTCAGCGGTTGACCCGCAGATGGGGTCTGGCCGACTCGTTGACGTAGCCAGCTTATAAATATCACGGAAATCGCACTCGACTCATACGATTTCTTTGATACTGTCATGAGAACTCAGCATCTCAATCATTGAGCCCGTCTCCTCGTACTCATCTGCTGGCGCATATTATGGTGGCCATCTCACCCTGTGTTCAGGGGAACTGGCTTATATTTGACCCTGCATTATGCGACAGACAACTGAATGGGCATACTTTTACTCAAGATACAAAAGGTTCACAGCCTATTATTAGAGAAGCCATTGGAGTCAAGTGTGAACATCATATTAGTGCCTTCAGGATACGCGCACGCCACAGGGATGGATTGGGCTGTGGCTAAATAGGTCCATAAGCTCGCCCATCGACTCCCCTGCACCACAACAAACACTCGGCTGCATTAGGCTCGGTCCGCAATTAGTTGCCTGAGAAAACCTTCCTCCAGATCCAAACGCCCGGAGCCTCCTGCTCGGTTCCTGTCCGAAGAACATCAGGCCAGACCCACCACGCGCAACTGCGGATCCGTGCCAGATCTTCTTACCAGCCCTGCGAGGCTTTGCCCACCCATATGTATGCCGGAGATAACTTAGCGTCGTTTCATTCACTGTATGGGCAGGGAAACATGTTGCTCTTGGCTAGATTCCCATGTGTTGACGTCCAAATATTATCCACTTTCATCCAATCCTCCTCAAAGCTTAATGCCTAGGCGTATTAACGAATACCGACACGCTGGTACTGCTGGACCCAGTACGTGATGCTAGTCATCGCTCCGGGCCAATGGAAGTGGCAGAGAGCCGGAGCACGGCTATTTAAAAAGGGTCATTTGAACGCCCCTTCTCAAATCCAATCATCATACTCCTCCCCATACTCGTACTGGTATTATATTCTTGCCTCAATATCAATGATGTCTTTACCAGCCTCAAGGTTCGTTGATGAAGTCCATACGTATCAATGTATTAATTGCAAATGTCACAATGTTCGAGATGAACAATTCAGGACACCCAGATTAAAACACCAACTCCCAGCCCAAAGTTGGACGCCGTTCGAACGGTACACACATACCACGGCCTACCAGCGTGGCGGATGACTGCATTCTTGCTTCGATCCGAGCACCAAGCTCTTTTCAGAACCTCGGCGCCCTTTCCGGTGGCATTGATGACTATGACGCTACCATCCATATGACGCCATCATCCAAGTCGGGATTGTATTCCGGGGGCGCTACCGACCGTGCTTTCAGCCGTATGTGCCGTGGAAAATCTATTTCATCTTCTGACAGTGGCGGGTCGAATTCAACAGGCGGACACGGTCCAATCCAGTCGCACAAGGAAATGGCCGTGGAAGGCAACCCAAGACACGACCCAGAATAGTGCGAAGTCTGCAGTAACAATTGCATCTCATGGGCAGGCTAGACTCGAAGTAATAGGCTGTATTGCGTTTCTCGGCGATGGATAGGGTCCACGTGATCAAGGCGCTAATGAATCCATTCCACTGACTCCTTCTGGGGTGGTGTGATGTTATGGACAAGGCAGAGCGCGGTCTTATCGCGCCAGCCCTTTACAACCCCGTGAAGCATGTATCTTTGAGTTCTATGAATACGAAATGTGACCTGCAGGGGCAGATAACCCTAAATATTAGTTGACTCCCAGCTAGCAGGACAGTTTATGAGCGGATGGGAGCTTGCCAGGTCTTGGCATGGTCAATTAGCAATAGTGGCACAATCCACCTGGCCTGCTTAGGAGTAATGATTAACCAGAGTGGGTGAAAGCATTCAGTTCTTGATAGATGACGTAACATGTAATATTTGCCCCAACTCATGCACAGTTCCTATAAACGGAAAGATGATAAATAATATAAAAAATGTATAAAACCATGCTTATAATCAGGTTATTGAATATTTTCAAACAATAGGAGGACCATGGTACATAAAAGAAAACAACATAGTATGCCATGTGAATGGTAGAAGCGGTTCCTAACATAATGAGCTTTTTGCACGCTGTCCAGGATGGGGTTTGAAACCATTGGTCTAGACATAATCCAAGTATGATGCTGGCAATAAAAGCCAACGGAAACCCGAGAACTAGATGGAAAAAGACCCCAAAGTCGGTAAACCAAAATCCGATAAAGTTGGCGTTAAGAGTGAGCTCTGTATAAACTCGGAAGGAAAACTCGAATACTTGGTTTGTGATAAGAATAATGTGGATAATCGCCGGAAATATGCAGGGCATGAGCCATAATGTAGTAGTATAGTAGTCCCGGACCAGAAGACTTTGTAAGATGTCCTCAAGCTTATGTTGAGCGTCAACCAATGTTCTTTCAGTATCAGAACGTATTTGTGAGTGAAAGACAGGCACTGGAGCTAGTTCAAAAGCAACCTCCGACCTTTCCATATTTGGAAGCAATGTGCGATTTCCCCTAGCATGGCTCGTAATGGATTGCCGCGAGGAAAGCAACAAATGAGTCGGTTGTTGAGGCCAAGCATCCGATTCAAGCCCTCTTGAAAAGTGTGAAGCGAGTTTGCTTAGTAGACTGAATATTGGGGCCACAAGAAGTAGTGTTGGGAGAATTTGTCCAAAGGTCCACTGATTCTCGTCAATCCTAGCACTTTGTGATTCGGACGCTCGAGTATAATGGAGTTTTATCGTCCCCCAGATCATAAGAACTATTAACCAATATAGCTAGGCAGCATTAGAATTTATGCATACCCTAGGCAATTTCTGTTTGGCTGCTTTTGACTAACCTCCGCAAGCATCGAGCCTGTGAGATCTGCAACAATTCGCAGAGTGAGAAACGTGGCCACTATTGGCCAACAGAGCAGAACGACCCACAAGCCGTGGTTCGAAATTGGGCCAGCCTTCAGGGTTACTAGATTGCACATCGAAATCCTATTGTGAATTATTTGAATCAATCTTATTAAATTCCGCTGTCCATTTTTACTCAGAGAGCATCGCATTTTCCGCAGGACAGACCATTTCGAGGGAAGGAGCTGAAGAGTGCGTACAATATGACCATACAATAAAAGGAGTATAGAGATAATGTTACTCTGAAATGCAGTACTGGAATTCAATGTCAATTGATCGCAAAGCTCCTTCACACCCTGGCAGAAATTCGAACGAGCGATTTCCCAGGCGTTCTTGCCCACTTGCCAATTCAGATAGCATATTGCAGGTGAAGCCTGTTCGGCAGCACTGGGGTTAAGTTCATCAAACCAATTGAAGAATGAAGTAGGTATCATAGCAGTCATAAGAATGGCAAAAAATACCAAGATGAGTATGAAACGAGTGGCTCTCTTCCAGGGATGTTCGTTCAATTGACATCTTAGAACTGTAAGCCCACAAAGATGAGTGATGCTGGAGAACCAAGCCTGCGAGACGATGATCTGCCAATGATATGCCGACAAACCAGAAGATAGGGAAGCAAATCCGCTGATCAAAATAGCAAGACCAGTGAACAACTGCAAATCACACAACGTTACAATATACTGTAATTAGGTCGAGGGTCAGTATCGACAATGGGCATGTTTTCATCTCTGAGACCTACATCGTTGAGCACTTTGCCAAGGCCTTTTGACGGAATTCTTCTTGCCCATGGTAAATGAAGCAAGGTTTTGGAAACCTTGCGGACAGCCTCCAGAAATCCCCGGTCTATTGGATTAGACCGTAGAAAATGCTTCTCAACAGGGGCAAAAGACCGGTCTTGTGATCTCTGATTCCTTGATGGTTGGGAATATGCGAAGAATCCGTTCATATATGGGTCATACGTGCAAAGGTAATTGCATAGGAGCAGGATAACGACAAGATACCCCGTACCTATGAACGACACTATGACCTATGGATGAATGGTTCGTCAGTGGTTGTAGTCAGAGGATTGGGTACACCATAAGCGGACTGACTCCAATGCCTGAAATGTCATTATTGGACTCTAGAGTCTTGTTGAAAACGTCATCGCAATTGACCCCCATGTAGGTATGCATAGTGACCAGATACAGCAAGTGAACGTATCTAAAGTTATGTAATAGACGGAGTGTTTGAGACCAATACCACTTTGGGGAATCTCTCGCTTTTCAAGTCAAAGGAAGACAGTGGAAGAGAAAGGCTATATTTCATCTGGACACCCCCAGAATCAATGCACTGCTATGTGGCAGATATGGCCGAGGAAAAGTTTTCTGCTTATCAGTTCCTGTCTGTGAAAGATCTAAGACATACCGAGGTAGATTGAGGGACAAGGGCTGAGGCAAAGATGATTTTCTCTTGTCAGAAAAGAGCACTAGTTGTAATAGGGCTAACTAGCTATTACGTCTTGGGGTAGGCGGGCAGGATGCGGATAGGGCCTACTAGACAAAATGAATGAATAAAAGCGTAGAATTCTCTTTCTCAGTTAATAGACGCCGTTTTAATAACGCAAATGATTACTGGGTGTACACGGCCGCAAGCCCTAGTGTCTTAGACCTCAAGGGAGATGAGGAATGTAAAAAACATCAAATTGGTATTGATGAGAAAGTATTAACGGTCCGATTATTATAAATACCTCTCAACTAGCCTACTAATGATATTGTAGATTCAGCTGCAGAGTTAAAATGATTCCAATTACCATTTCTGTCGTTCTTTTCGCTTTGATGAGGTGCTGGGCATCAGCATCTCCCGCCGCTGTTCCACGCAGCCCTCCAGCTATAAAACCCACAGATTCTTCTGAAGACAAAGGAATTTACATATGCTTATTGCATAATGGAAAAAAAGTGAACTGTGACACCGGTCTGCCATATGAGGAGTGTATTATTTGCGAGGACGCAGGGGAAGCCAACTGCCATATAAACCCGCATCAATGTACAAAAGGAGTAAGTGTTATTGTCAAAGCAATTGAACTTATAAAAAAGGAAATGTCTCTAAGTATCCCAAGTGCGCTCTGAGGGGAGCTGGTGCAAAGTGCGATGATGGGTAGGCATTATGTCCACCTTTCCTAAACGTATGCGATATGCTAATGTATGCGACAGACTTTGCATATGCATTAAAAATTAAATCGTATTTTGAGATAGTACCGTTAAATATGTTACTAGGGCTGTAATTAACGGATACTGCCTATGAATAAGCATCAGTTTCCTCGGCGATAGTTAGGACCGGGCGACATACTGGGGGCTTTGTCGATCCTATGTTTAGCAATAAAAAACTAACGTTTATTTATGCGACTAGGCTAATTTACCGCGCATTTAAACCTTAAAATTGGGCATGACATGTAGGAAAGAAAACAACGAATTGAGGTCATTCAGATTTATAAGCCATGGCACGGAGTCATTGGCCCGGAGTTCAAGTGGATACTTGATCTGCCTTAGCGCCGGGTTTGAAGTGGGTCGTCGTTCCGACGCTGATTCTATTCGTAGCTTCTCAAGTTGATGGAGTGAGAAGGTGGCATAGTTTGGCGTCATCTCACGGGATGGTCGGGGTGATGTAATGGCCTGAGGTGGTATCTTTAATTCGGTGAGACAGAAGCAAGATTCAAATAAAGGGTGTATCATACATCAACTGTGAAAATCACCATAACATCCCCAACAGCACTCTCTACTCTTATCACATTGATATTTTATCCATTGAACATCATGGCGCCTATTCGAGTTGGTCTTGTGGGCCTGTCACCTATTGACGTTGATAGCATTGCTCTTGGTAACTGGGGTGTACTATCCCACATGAAGCCACTTCTTCAATCCCCGCATTATGAGCTTGTGGCTGTCTGTAATTCATCAGTGGGGTCGGCTCGCAAGTCAATGGAATTTCATAATTTTCCGCCGACCGTAAAGGCATATGGAAGCGTTGAAGACATGGCCCAAGATCCGGATGTTGATTTGATATCCGTCTCAGTCAACGTGGGGAAACACTACTCACTAACCAAGCCCGCGATCCTTGGCAAGAAGGACGTATTTGTCGAGTGGCCTCTCGGAGCCAATCTGGAAGAGGCTGAGGAATTGACCAGACTGTCGAAGGAAAATAATGTGAAGACGATGGTTGGCTTGCAGTTTCGTTCCGACCCGATGCTTGCCAAGGTAAAGAAGCTCATCGATGATGGGTCCATTGGGCAAGTCATGAGCTCCATGGCATGGGGATGCTCCAGCGTCCTTCCCGTGGATGGTTGGTCACACGCACTGTCGTACATTCTGGACTTCGAATCCGGTGGGAATGAATTCCATATATTTTTCGGACACTGTGAGCAATCAAATAGCCACCTGCAAGCATGGGACTGACAGTCTTAGTCTTGGATACATTCACCTCGATTCTAGGTGATTTCAAAACCGTCCAGTCAACTCTCAAAATACAGCACCCGACCATTCCCCTCATCAACATTGAAACGGGAGAGATTGTTGATCCGGCTTATCAAAAGACCGCGCCAGATCATATTTTGGTCCAGGGAGAGCTTGAGAACGGTGTCATGGCTAGTATTAACTTCAGGAAGGCAAAGAAGCCAGTGGATGGTCTGGGCCTACGTTGGCTTATTACCGGGACTGAAGGGGAAATCGAAGTCACGGTACCAGAGGACCATATACAAATGGGTCATTCGGAGAGGGCCATTCGTCTAAGGAAGAGAAGGGAGGCTGCAGATGAGGTGATTCAGTTTGATCAGAATGACCCCGCACATATTGTCAAAATCGCCCACCCAGGGACTAATACGGCTAGAGTGTATGAGTCGTTTGCGACAGGCACCGGAAATTATGCAGATTTTGAAGCGGCATTAAATACTCATAGGCTTCTTGAGAGAATAGCCAAGAATGCTAATTTTCTTTAGATAGTGTGTTGGAGTCGGGGTTAGGCTACTGGCCACGGCCGCGGCCGGAGCCGGAGCTGAAGGCGGAGCCGGGCCTGTTGGGTTGAAATAGCTGCCCAAAGGAGTTATATTAGGTCAGCTAGCTAGCTGACCTAGATAAATGGGATCAATTGATCCAACCTAGCCTAGAAAATCAAGCTTCCTTGTTCCCTCCTTTTTGCCTCTTTTGGCCCCGGCCTTTTGCTGCCTCCGGCTATGACTAGCTAGAGTCCTTCTGACCCTACCGGGTCAGGCAGACCTAGCCTAGCTAGCCTAGACTAGCCCTTAAATTTACAGCTATTTGTGTTCCTTGCGGTTTTGGGCTTGGTGTTGTGTTCTTATTTCCCCAGCACCATTTCAATAGGCAGGCTAGATCAGGACCTTTATCCAAGATGAGTGGAATCCCCGACAGACGAACGACTAAGTTTTTTCTTTCTGATCTTTAGGGTAAATACACTAGTTGGCTGCATGTTGGTTGATAATGGTCCCGATGCATTGTGTCTGACAACTTCGGCATTTCCTTATTTTCCGGACATCTTCAACTGAGATTGGCGGACGATGGGCTACCCTTCTCCATAATTAGACCGCTTTATTTTCTGTCGAATAAGTATTGGCGTAACAATGATTCATATTGTAATTAGTCTTAGGTCGGGTGATATCGCGGGATTAACTCAACATTTGTGCCCAAGGTGTTGTGCAGTTGGCTGCCGCTTGACTGGTTGATGTGTAGTCATCGAATAAGCGTTGACGTAATGATACTGTAAGTAATCTTAGATTAGGGTACATCGCAAGATTAACTTAGCATTACCACCTGAGCCATTGTGCAGTTGGCTACCACTCAGCTCGTCGAGATGCAGTCTAAGACAAGTAGTCGCCTCAGATCTCAGAAGAATCAAGTCAAAGGATCCACAGGACGATGGGGCCCTGGATCACAGGGTCTTCTGACTCGTGAAACATGCTGTTATAAGCCTGGTTTCACCGTGTGATAAGTGGTGTCAAGCTCCATACCGTGGTCTTGGTGTTAGCCTCTGCGACCGCTTGCGATGCAGTCTGTGACCTCTGTCGACTTGTTGAGGCCTTGTAGTCCAGGTGTTTCTTGGAGCTCGTATTCGGGAGAGACTTGACCCAGTGGCCTTGAGGCCAACGAGTGCAGGGCATCAGATTTGGCCGTTGGAAGCAATCAAATTTAGGTAGCGCCGTGATACTACCCAAACCGGGATCATAACTATCACATTGACAGATACGGCGAACGCAAGTGAACACTACACTAGTGCATAGTGTGATAGTGGCTGGTATCCATTTCACCAACTTCCTTGGGGCCAGAAATCTTGCCAACTGATACATTGAATAATGGTTTCTTTGCCACTGGGAGCCGTTCCCGAGAATGATGCATTCAGGTATAAAGGGCCTGGGAATAAAGGATTCTAGGCTCCTTGTGTACATCCTATGGGACTTTTACCTCTTTGATAAAAATGACTTTTCTCGGTTACTTGGAATGGCATAAGGGCTACTGGAAGGAATTCTCTCTCGAAGGTATCAAGCTCAAGTCAAAGCCTCTCAACAAAGATGCCTTTCCAAGCAGGCCAACTGATATCCCACCATACTTTTGGAGCGAACGTTACAATCTTCAACCATTCCACGGCTTCAATCCGAGACGGCCATCCTTCCCCAAGCATACCGGCTACCATGAAATGAGAGATATAATAGGCAATTGTGGCGTGGAGGATATGCGAATGGTATGCCAACAGGCCGAAGAGGTATTGAGCCAGGCTTTCCAAAGCCTCGCCCACGAATTGCAAACTTCATCAGGGGGTGATACAGAACTGGCGTCCCCAGATACAAGCCTCAGTCTAGTCCAACTGAAGCTTTCCCCCGAACTTGAGTCCTGGAAAATGGCTCAACGCGCGGCAGGAAATATTTTGCCCCCCAAGGGGCATGGGTTGGCCCAGGCCTCAGACAAGGTCCTTGAGACATTGGGAGCAGCAGACTGGCACGATGCTTTGAAGACTAATAATGCCCTCTTCGGCTGCGGCTTTGCTAATCTGGTGATGGGCGCCGCCGATCCGCCTAACCTGTTCTCCAACTATGTAGTAGACATGGCCTTTTACTACGAGCATGGCTATAATCACGTCTTTCCGTCACTGGAGGCGCTACTGCAAAAAGGGTTGCAAGACAAACATGCGCTTTGCCATCCCGTGGGTCAACAGCGGCGCGAGGTAGCATTTACAGGCAAACAGTACATCGAAACCAAAATCGCGCTGGAGAAGCAATACAAAGCACAACTGACCTATAGGTCGGCACGACTTGACCGACGGATGTCGCAACTTGTGTCGCTATCGGAGAGCAGCTTATTAGGCATGGCGGCTGAAGTAGTCGCGCGGGGGTTTGATGCTGGTGCTGCTATGTCTGACCTGACCTGGACTTCTCCGGGCACTGATGTCGTTGATGTGGGCTGTGATTTGATTAACTCCGAGGTTATGAATTCACTTCTCAATGTGGCTGATATAACAAAGTCTGGCGTCGTTACTGAGAATGCACTGCGCGCTATATATGATGCATACGCAGCAGCTGGGGCCAGGGCACTCACTTCGAGGTGGCATGAACCCTTGGCTAGGGTTTGTGCTACGTTGTATACCTGGCATATTGTCAATGACCGCCATATGTTCATCCGCCGTGCCCTCTTAGGCTGGCCTAAGGCCCGCAAAGTTCCGACTTGCCCGCAGCGGGAGGCCGATTTTGATGAGGTCTTTGATGAACAATATCATACTACAGGCTTTAGTAGGCCTCTTGACCCGGAGCATTCTTGCGATGGCAATGACACATGTAACCATGTGAACCATTTTCTTGATGGTTATAATGAGGAGCCACTGCTTAAGGAACTGTGGTGGTTTCTTGCTCTGGGTCCACTTGAGTATGTCCGAGAAGGCCAAGTGAACGACACTCACGAAAACTTTCTCATTGAGGGCTTACGATTACGCTTAGTCCAGCTCATTTCAAAAGGGCGAGTGCTCGAAATGGCATGGCTCGTTGCACATGCGAGCCACCATGCGTGGCAGGTTAACTATCTATTTGAGGCAGCTATGTTTGGTAGCATTCTCGACGGAGGTGAGTTAGCTGGCAAGCTTGATAGAGAGGAGGAGTGATTAAGATTGCTAGAGATCTATTTTGAAACGAGGATGGAGAGATTTCTCAGATACAGCGGCCAGAGTCTTGAATTCATGAAATTGATTGTTCGCTTTTCGAAGCTAAACTTGAGGAGAAGCCCAAGTGAATTAATTAGTCCTGTGATGTTGACAAATCGTGACATTGTAGTCTATCCTAAATCGTACAGAAGCATTATTCTAATTTTATCCCGTGCCGCCAACGCTGAATAAGACAGTTTGCAGAATGCATAGACCTGCTTCCTCTCAATCCTGGAAGCCAAGCATTCCCATCATTGGTCAGATCACATTCTCGTACCCAAGCCAAATTAGAAAGAATATCGAAAGTGTATCTACTAAATATCAGTCCGTTCCACATGTAGTGAAATACCATTTGCGCCGAGGTCTCCCGATGCTCTATTCTTTCGTAGAGATGCCACTGTCATCTTGACTGTCCTTTCAATCGGACTGCCTGCGCATACTGCCACTGCCACCTTTCCAGGAGAATTGCCAACGGCACCACGTAAAAATGCGCCAATATCTGGACGTCCTTCTGTTTCAGTGATGGTGGAGGCGTCATAGGGATGCTCATCGTTCAAGCCCAATTCTACTTCCTCCTTTAATAGTTGATCTGCGCGCTCGCTTCCCACAGAGCTGCTTGAATCGATTGAGAATCGATCCAGCTCTACACTGTCTCCTCTCTCCACTTCCTTTGGTTCGGGTTCAGGCTCAGATTCGGATGCGATTAATCTTTCTCGGCTCTCGTTTGCTGGATCATCATGCAGCTCAGGTACACGCTGGCCGCCTCGAGTCACGGCAACTTCAACGCGGACGGATATTCCCATGCTTTTTGCGCGAGAAACCAACCGAGAAACCTGTTGAAGATACGGCTTTGCATGGGCTTTGTATCGCACGACATAAATTGCACTAATCTTGCGCACACGACCATTCGAGCTGGAGAGCAAATCTTCGAGAATAGGCGTGGTGAATGAACCACCGGTTGAAGCCGCAATCAAAACGATATTTTCGAACTGTTTCCAGTTTGGCATCGAGCCATATGGTCCAGCAAGAAGCAGACGCAAAGCCCCGTCGCTGCCGTGGTTGTCAGCTTTTCGCGCCCAATCATTGAGCTGTCTTGTGAATCCAGTCTTTGTCTTGAGAACCAGTTGCAAATCATGGCTAGTTGAGTCTGCAGCTGGGATATTTGAAATTGAAAATGGATGCGGCGACTGCTTTGGGAAGGTCGGCGACCATATCAGGACATGCTGGCCGGGAGTCCACTTGAAACTGACATTGTTCACCGTCACCACCGTCAACTCATCGTCCACTGCTTTGACGTGCGCCTGGTAGGCGTAGCGGGTGGAGAATTTAGAGGAGAAACCAACGACAATGTTGCGCCAGATGGGGTTCGCGGTTCTGGTTACAACGTCGTAGAGGAATGCCACAACCGCACACCAGACGCTGAAATGGTGGTGAGCGGGGACGTGCAGCAATAAGAAGCCCAGCAGCAAGAGGATAGATACGATGTGCTGCACAACGAAGAACTCGTATCGCATCCGACGAAAGGGCGCCAAAGTTGAGAGTAGCGTCCATACAAGAATAACCCAAGCGGCAATTCCCCATTTCACCATGCCCACCGTCTTCAGCTCCGTCCAGAAAAAGTCGGCGGCAACCCACTCGGTGACGAAAAAGGACCCGTGAATCGTCGCACTGATGACGAAGATGCGCGATACCCATCGATGAAACCAATTGATTTTCTCGTATGAGGTGCCCAGGATGAGGCCGATGGGGTTTGTTCGAGCGGCCAGCAAGAAAGGCAGCGAGGTCTGAGTGGTGGTGATCCAACCAGCGCGAAAGCCCAGTCTCTCAAGGTACTTTTCGTCGTGCTTGATGGCCTTCCATGTCAGGAGAAAGCTCACAAATGCGGCATAGAATATGACCAGAAACGCCTTCTTCAGAGGTAGGGCAGCCAACCAGTTGGGACGGCTGCGGGAGAGAAACGAGCCTGAGATAGCGGCGCGTGGAGCCTCGAAGAAATTCTCTATTGTCGATGGGGCATCGGACCCCAATCGAGCCTCTTTGCTTTTTGTTCTAGACAAAATTCAGCGATGCATCCACTAGATGTGACATGCCATAGACTCACCTTTGTCGCGCGATGTAGGCAGACACCAGCCTCGCGATGAGTCCGCAAACGAGGACAGCGAGGATGACATACCAATACAGCGACGCTAGAGCATGCTGCCTCACCGAGTCTTCACTTGGGTGGCCATGGCCGCCATGTCTGACAAAGAGGTTCATTTTTGGTCGAATCCCGAGGGCACAAACTCAACTCTCCAGTGCAGGGGTGCGTTGGGCTTCCAGGGGGCTGGCGGTTTCAGGCCTCGTCCTGGTCGTCGCCACACGATCTGCTCCAGTCAGAAATGGCGTAGGCGCCTTGTTAGTCCCTCTCAGACGAATCGCAATTGACGTCGACAGAATATCGACGTGAAGTCGTCCAGGTCGTCGTTGTTGCGCCTCCTCGCGCGCAGCCAAAAACATTCCTGGCGAGCCGGGGCTTACGTCATTGCCCAGCCGGAACCTTCGGGCCACTCAGCCAGCGAGAAACCAGCTCAAACCCGCTCCTAGCGCGGTGCATTTATTTCCAAGGCTTGGCGATGCCAAAACCACAACGCCCAAGCAATCTTGCGTTTCAGTTGGGATATAGCGTTCATGCTTTATTTATTCAAAGCTTTTGCATGCTGGAATAATGGCATCGCAATTTTTGCTAGACCTACAGAGTCCTATTTGCTCATGTCTGTAAGCTGCACGACACGATGAGAAAGGCATCACACAGGTAGCTCCTCTCATTAATCCCACGTCTGCTTTGACATATTATTGATGTTTGTATGCTTCATTCTTTACTTCGAACCACCTTTTACTGTACTTTTTGAAAATAATAGTCTCCAATATCATCCTTGCCGTATACCTCATCGCCACCTGTTCTGCAACCAAATACATTTACTACGGGGCCCTGACAAAAGTGCCGAAAGGACAAATCCCCGCCGTATGAGAAGGTGCAAGCAATCCACACTAACCCATCACCAAGTGTACGTCCTCTAAATCGTGTTTCTCCCATGCATCCTTGTACACATAGCCAGAAGCCTTCCTGTATGCCACCCCATCTGCCCACTCCACCCAGAGAACGCCGTACACATCCTTGTAAAGTTGGGGGCCTAGCGCCTTCTCTTCTGCTTTTTCCCCAGCATACTCTAGGTCTAGGGGCTGCCGCCTTTGACATATGGCGACTAACTCGACCTTGGCATTGAGATCGGAGTCTGCTTCCGGGAATTCCGAAACATCATCTTCGTTCTGGAGTTGCAAAATCCCACAGCGGCTCCCTTCGTCATCAAGTAGCTTTATATAGTTTTTTTCGTATTTGTATACAATACCAATCTCGGAAAAGTCATCAATATGGCCGCATCTAGCCGCAAAACGGCCGCGTCTAGTCTCACATGAGATGTATGGTGTCTGTGGCGGATTGGACGGTAGTGCACCCTCATCAATTTTAGCAATTGGGATCGGCAGCCAGAAGTATTCGTCTGGGAATGATTTGTGATGGTATACGTATTCTCCGAGGCCTTCGGGGATGCTGCCCCATTCTTCCTTTTCTTTGTTATGCTTGGTTTCATCGTACACCTCTCTTGTCCAACCCTCAGGCATTTTGTATGACGGGTGCCTGAAGTCTTCTTCCAATTTATGCCAGCTCGGCTTGATCAGTCGTTTTTCTGTGGCATCTGGTGTCGCGTGCGTGTACCATTGAGTGATGGGCTTTGTCTTGTTTTGTCTGCGCCATGACTGAAAGATCTCCTCCTCGACAATCTCTACAGCGAAGCCCGACCAAGCCACCCAAGACCATGACGGTAACGGGTGTGACAGACCAAGCAGGCTTCTTCTTCCGGAATTCTTCCGTTTTTCCAAGTTCACGCCCAGATGACTGTGCCACATTAGGGCAGAATCGAAGCATATCTCAGGCAAGCCATACAGGAATCCACCTTCAAAGGAACGGCTAAGGATTGTAAGCAGTCCACTGATACCTGGGAGGGCATCTTCGGGGAACGTGAAGTCCCGGTTATTGTAGTCGCCAACAAGCCTCGATAAAGAGGCAAAGTCGGGTTTTCCTTTGAGGATGTCCGGTAGCAACTGGTCCATGTGATTCAACTCTCCAGGTTTGCCGTCTTCTGCGATAAGATCCTCATGCCAATTTGCGCAGGAGCACTTCCAATGCACCTGGTCTGCTGCCAAGATGAGACGCCTCTTAGCTAGATAAAATTCCTGAAAGGTCCAGCCGCGCTTGAAGTATTCCGTACATCCTGAAAGTGCCTCCATCAGTGGCTTGTTCCTTATGATAGCCTTTTCGTTTTCGAGGACGGGGAAGATCTTCTGATCAAACTTTCGTGACGGTGATACACCTTGAAACCCGGGAATTCCAGTCACCGCGTCGCCGTCGGAGGCAACTATGGTGAGCTTTGCTGAGGAGTATATGGTGCCCATCAATTGCAACTGTTCAGTGCTATGCGCTTCGTCGCCTTGCAATATGCACACAGCGTCCACCCAGAGGTAGCGTTCGCCAATCGCACGGACAAGCCCCATCGCTTGTCCAATAATTGGTGACAGGTCGTTGCCAAGTTGGCCTAGCGACAATGCACCAGGTTTCGTCAAGGTTGCTAACATACTGATATCTGCGACAGACCTGGAAGAAGCTCCCCATCGGTAACTGAGTGTGACATACTCGAGGATGCCACTGCCGGGCACCAAGCATTCCTTGTCGGCATCGATGAGCCAAGCAGGTGAGACGTGATTAACATTAAAAGGGTTTTCGCACTTGCCTCCGTGGCTTGTTAAACATTCATTCTTCCACTCCTTGACTAAGTTCAAATCTACCCAGCTAGGATCTAAAATGCGTCCATAACCAGGGGTTTGGCACTCATTTTTGGATTTTGCTAGTAGTACTTCCCAAAAATAACCCAAATATTCCGCTTCCATAAATGATATTTCACCATCTGGCGCGTCAAGGCGACCAAGACAAATTCTGTATGGGGTTGTTGTCGGATTATTGTTGTCTGTCTGAACAGATTCTGGGCATGCCTCCGTGTTGTCATCACCTTCGTTTTCTACTCCGTCATCATTTTCTTCCTCATCTTGTGTATCAGATGATTCCAATGCCCGCTGATGAAGGTATTTCAGCAGTGGATCATGTCCTGGACACGGCCTTTCAAGAACTTTATCAGCCAATCCAAGATCGATAGAAACATTGGTTTCAGTGAATATCCTCTTCAAACCAGCGCAGACCTCACAATCAGAGACTGCACTCACAGGGATACGATCCATGATGATGATTGGTTAGAACGGGATTTACTGCTCAGTGTTTGAGATATGTTCCGTTGGGGCACTTGAGGTAACGAATGCATGCAAGGCTGCATATTAGGCAGCAGTTCCAAAGTAAAATTCGGGCAATTCCAGTTAGTCAGCAGCAAGGTCTGGACAGGGATGGTGCCCTGAAACTCTGCCGAAATGACATGGGTACGATGACGGTCCATGGGAATAAGTGGAGGCTTCAAATCCCTATTTCCCACTTGAAGGATCACTCCTCTCAGACTAGTTTAGCGATGGTCTTTGAATGAAGAGTACACGCCCCATAACCGCCCATGCGGATGCGATGGTCATTTTTGGTCCTCCAGCGATAAAATTTAACTTTTGATGGTGAACTCCTTATCAAATGAGATAACCACCGACATTGAGGGGTATGCCACCCATATATCTTACCCTAGAACGGGCTGATCTTGGGAGACTGGTCGATAAAAAGGGCATCAATTACAGGTCAAATGCTCAGGCAGAATCGAAATCCATTTATTAGATTAACCAGTCTGGGGCAGCAATTCAACATTTGACTCTACAGGAGCCAACTCAACACTGGTTTTATTGCTCCCCCGGTGAGATCTGGAATTCCTAGATCCGGTGGTGTTTTGGTCTGGGTGCATCTTTTGTTCTCGATCGCTCAGATATGGTCGAAGAGTGGGCAAACAAGCAATAACGACGCCAGTGTTGCACTCGAGGGAGTTCCAAAGTACTATTTTGGTAGATCGCTGGTTAGTCTAGAATATTGCAATGGGAACATGCATCGTGACATTAACCCACCCATTAAACCCAAGGAGTTATCAGCCCCCACTCTTGACAGAGTCGTAGTCACGAAACGGATGATGCTTATGGTTATATTGATCAAACCCAAAAGAAATGTGCCATAGAGTCCCATTTTCAGAGACCATCTCATCCGTATGTTCGGTATAATCAGCCAGGGTGATGCAAACACTACTAGACATTAGAAAATAAGAGGTGCTTGCTGTGACCATTTCTCAATCTCACCCAATAGATCCCCATAAAAGTGAAGGACCCAAGTAACGGCATACAACAAAGTGCCGGAGTGGTCCAGGCAGGAGAAGCCACGAAACCTACATTATCTATAAGGCAGTTGCTATTGCGGGATGTTGATACTCACCTAAGGCCACAGATGGAGAAGAGCAACGAGATACTGGCAACATACGCCGCAAAATTGTAAACCATTATTGACCATAGGAATATTCGGCGTTTGGCCATAAATACAGGAAATATTTGCAGATAAATTGTCAGCAGTGCCGTCTTGCATAGATAAAATGTTGACCAAAGAGGTATATGTGACAGCCAGAGGATCTGCTCAGAATTCAACATTAGCCTCTTCTGAACATTACATAATTCATTTGGTTGCTCTCCTGGTATTATTTACTAACCTTGGAAATCTTTATTATATTTTTGGGGTCTCCCCGATAATTACCTAGCTGCACGGAGACATTCTGATCCAACCCGCCAAGATGTGCCAAGACGGTATAAAGGATGTTTGTCGTGACCTGAGCCACCAATGCTATACAAATTGTAATATCGCTGGAATTTAATCTTTTTTTCTGGATGCAGAGGCGGAGATAAAGCCGGGCGATGATTGCGGTTGCGGCGACTGCGGAAATGATCCATGCAGAGCTCTGTCTTCAACCTCAGCCGCTGGGTCATGTGAACGACGAGCCAAGGGCACTTACCAAGATTGCCACCGGTTCTGGAGATATTAACTTCATAGTCTATGCTGCTTATCCCGCCGCACAAACTGTTTTTCTCGTCTGGAACAGCCACGGGTCCTCTCCATATACGTTGAAAAGGTGTCGTGTCTCACAGCAAAATGTTAGCTTGTGGTGAGGGGTTCATGATCCCTGAAGGAAACCTAAACTTGGGAAGAATTCTTTTGGAAGGGGAGGCGGGATCGCGCTGAATTATTTTTTTCGCGTCAACTCAAACATTGCGCAGATAAATCTCATTCCAGTCACAATCAATGTAGCCTTCACTTATTAACAAAGAATCCAACTTGTAAACTATTTCAGGAGGCCGGTTTCCAGTCAAAGATATCAGAATCGCAAATGTTGATTCTTCACCAGCATCACTACCCTACACGCTGAAGGTCTCTGCAGCCCCACCCAGCGCCTGCACTGGATATCCTGCATAGACCAGGACTGGTAAAGCTTTGGCCCAATGAAGCCATGGTGCCATACAGATCTCAATGTCCTTGTTGTGTGGCAGGGGCTGGAGCCGATGCCTTTAGCCCAGGCGTTGCTTCCATACTAACGAAATTGCGAGTGCTTGTTTTCATCAGGCAGTCTGTGCACACATGACCGCTAGTCATTGATTTATTATGTCAGTAAAACACGCTAGGTATTAAGCTATTAAGGTTGACCAATCAGAAATTTCCGATCATGTCCTTTGATTCCTCATGGTCGTTTTTAGCCCTTTCACCTTTCCACCGCGACCAACAATGATTCCTCATGGTCTCGGTGTTCGTCCCGCGAACGGGCTAAACGTAGAAAAGATTTATTTGTAGACCCAATAGTGATTTGACTAAGGGAGATCCGAGTTGATGACAAACGGCGGCTTGAATTGCTCGGTTCTAGTTCTCCCCTACTTCAATCAGTCGTATCGAAGTCTCCACGGAACTCCACGGCACTTTGAGAGGACTGGTTATATACCTGGCGTCGAGGACCTTGATGAATTGTCTTCGGCCTCATCACTTCCACACACATTCCAAAACAACTTACTACCGCCCGCTTAACCAATCATCTCGACATCAACATGCCTCTATCAGCTCGACTTTGTGCTTTCCTCTGCAGAGGCCTCTGCAAAGGAAACTGCAGAGAGCACCTCCTCTCAAAGAAAGGAAGCGTTGATCAGGACACCAAGTCAAAGGAGAAGGAACCCTGGAACAAAAAGCGTTGTGTGCCCCTTTCCGGAAGTTGCATGTGTGGCGCCATCACGTTCCAGAGTACTGGTAAGGATAGCCAATGTTTAATCCTCAAATAAGAAGGATTGCTAATTGGTCAATGAATAGCTCAGCCAGAATTTAATGCTCTCTGCCACTGCATTGATTGTCAGAAGGTAAATTTATTTATACCATAGTCTAGCTGTCTGATTACTAATTTCTTTTAGTGGACTGGTGGTGCCTACACCTCCAACAGCGTGGTACCTGAGGATTCCTTTACCGTGACAAAAGGTAAATCTCTACCCTCAAATAAATGAGACAATTTAAAAATATTAATCGACCATAGGAATCCCTAAGATGTACGATGTTATTGGAGACTCAGGCAAACCAAACTCCCATTACTTTTGCGGCGCCTGTGGCTCGAGCCTGTTCACCAGGGCGGAGATTTTGGAGGGCAAAGTCCTCATCAAAGCTGGCGGATTGAACAATGGATCGGCCAGCCTCGACAACAATATCGCTATTGAGCTATACACAAAAGACCGAGTCGCGTATTTGGGCCCTGTCAAGGGTGCCACACAGGCTGTGGGCATGTCTTAGGGGATTTCTTTCACGGCGACACTTTAGATTTGGTGTTTTAGATGGTCTTTCCAGATTATAATATTCATAAATATCTTTGCGTATCTTTTTATAGAAAATTTGATCAACTTGAATCGCTGCTTGTGGTGATAGAGTGATATTTCGAAATCTCACGTGCATAATATTAATGATAAAATCCAGGAAGCTGCTTCCTCCGAGATAACATTTCTTGCTTGGGGCAAGAGGTTTGAGGGGAGCACTATTAAAGCTGATCCCGTTGTGAATCAATGGATACGAACAGATTGCGAGTTGATGAATGTGTGTATTCTTGGCGAGGTCGCATTGAATAGGTGTTGAGTATGTTTGTCATTGTACTAACGGATGGTGAATCTTTTCACCTTGAATGGGTTGGAGTAACCATATAATCCATCTATCCTCTGCCTGTTATTGGGTCTCCAGCCATCTCATCTTACCAGTTACACCAATCTCGTTGGGTAAATCTCAATTTGTCATCAACATCCAGGAGAAATGGCATCACCTCGCCAGCCACCACCGCCACCGCCGTTCGGGAACTTGCGCTTGGCAGGACCCAATGATGTATTTAGGCTCGGCATTGTTTGTACGGCTGGGTTCCTATATGCGGAGCAATTCAGGTGGGAGTGTCCCAACTACGCTCAACACCCCGACAGCAGTCTTGTTTTCTACCGCCAGGAGGCTAAAGAATTCATTGAGAGTCCTGAATATATTGCTCTGGTGGCAGTGGACACCTATAATCCACAAGAGTCGGCCTGGAGTGAGGCGGTCATCCCGGAATAGGATCTCTGGGTACCACCGGCTCCGGGCGCCGAAGTAGTTGTTGGTTTCGCAGCCTGGAAGCTCGAGCCGGACTCAAAGCGCATCGGGTCGTTTCTAATGCCTCTTGGTGAGTGCATGGTAGTATTGCTAGCGATTTAAAACATGCGATATTAACAAGGTGTCCAGGCCAAATGCCAATTATCCCAGAATATGATGGGCTTGACATGGATTTGGTGAGAGCCAGAAAGTCGGCAGAGGTGTGCGAACCTGCCACAGACCAGTATGGCCCAAACCTCCTGATATGAATTGACGTTTACTAACATTTATTATTAAGTTATCTGTCAGATATTTGCGTCCTTGAACGTATGGTTGTTCATCCCGCCTATTGGAATCGCGGACATGGGAGGAGATTGGCCGAATGGGGCACGCGCCTGGCGGAAATCGACGGGGTCAATCAGGGCGTGTTGGCTTCTACGAGAGGAGCAAAACTATTCCGGCAGGTGGGATTCAGCCATATTGATGATCTTCATATTGAGGGTGATGCGGAAAACCCAGAGGGTTTCGACCTACAGGTTTTGCGGTACTCGGCGCCTTAGGTTGCTGCCGGCAGTAGGGACAGGTTTGTAGGGTCTCATTAAATTATTTGACAGTTTCAGATACCTTCATGCAAGACACTATGAAATAAAATTGAACTTGAACACTAGAAAGCGGAGATTTGTTGAGGACTTTGAACAAATTGAATGTTAAATATCTCGGGGCATATTCGCACAAGGCGCGACACGTCACAGTGATGAATGATGCTTTGTAAAGCACCGATGAGCAGCGAAACGAATAACCTGAAAAAAAAAGTCTTAAAGTGATTTAAAACTGATGATACATGCTCGAGTCTATCAATAAATCGTCTCATGGTCGATGTTCCAGCATCACCGACTGCACCCTAGCCATACCGTCACCACCCCAATTTTTTTTTAACCGATCCAAGGCTTCTTTCATCCATCATCCATAGTAATAGGTTACGTCATCACGAGGAGTTCTTGGAGCTCCACGAGACACGCTTCTTGCCGATCTATAGATCGGAGGAGCCCAATCTGCGGGCGCGGAGGGCGCAATCCAAGTGTGTCGATCAGGCGACTGCAGTGTGCGCCTGCCTCGGCTTCTGGCCCTACTTCGGCTCCTGGCCCTGCTTGGGCTTCGGGGCCTACTTTGGTTTCGGGGCCTGCTTTCATTTCGGGGCCTGCTTTCGATTCGGGCCCTGCTTTCGTTTCGGGGCCTGCTGCGGCTCCTTTGAGTGTTCCTGCTCCTCGGCTCTTCGGGGGCGGAGGGGGCAGACCGCGTTCTATGATGGCGATGGACGTTATCAGGAACGGCCAAACTCTGGCGCTGCACCACTCTGGGCTGTACCCTGCGCGAAATTGCCCTGTTTGGAATTAACGGCCGGACTGCGACTGCGAAGAAGTCGGCCGGGACACCCAGAGCGATTGCATCTCTGATTCCGTGATTCATTCGATTGATGTATTCGTCCTTGGGATGGGACAACTGCACATATCTCTCGCTGAGATACACCAAGACGCTGGCTCGCAGAGTCGGTTCCCGTTCCGGACCACCGAATCTCGATGCATGATGGCGCGCCGTGAGAAATGAAGGAGCCAGTTCTTCATCGTCGACCATATGCCGAGTGGGTAGCTGCAGGTCTGGAGTGGCTGCATATAGGATGACCCTCTCGTAGGATTTCGAATAGGCTCCGCTGTTGACACCTTCGTTCCTGTCAAGGCGGTTCTCATCCTCAGCATTTACTTTGTAGACCAGGCCGTGAACGCTGTAGCCGCTGCACGGGATCACGTTTGCGTATCCCCTCTCGTTAATCTGCCAGCGAAAGTCGGGCAAGACGGCGCGTCCGACGTAATAGCTGCCGGGGCATCTGGCGGCCATCTGCTGGACCCAGAGGTTGCTGCCGTAGGCAAAGTAGAGTTGTTCCCGTGGGCGGGACATGGCGCTTGTGGATAGATGAATGAAACGATTGATAGAAGCCCCTTTGAGTTAAGGCTATGCTGAAAGCTATGCTGAAAGCAATGAATAAGGACGGTCGCAACTCAACTTAATGACGTGGCGTTTGTGCCCTTGTTGTGGTATTTCGGGAAATTGTTGGCGTGGAGAATTTGAATCCCGCACTGACAAAAACTAGCATCTGGCTGGGCTGGGCTACTGGGATGTGCGCCTGATACAAGCGCCGTATGACAAAATCCCTGCAAGTTGCACATCACGTTTCGTCATCGATCAACGTGGGAATAAACAATCCAGTCGCTGGGCATTATCAGTGCACATCTACCGCGTCAGATACCGGGATAAACTGAAAGTGTACGCATTCCAAAATTCAAGAACATCGCATTTTTGAGGCCGCGACGTGAAAACAAGGGACAGATGGGGCATCCTTGTTGATGCGTGCAGGGTTCCAAAGGCTGACAAGGCGGTCAGCAGGACAGTGCGAACTTCACTTGCTGGTCTCACAGTCAAGCTAATGGCTCGGTAAATTCCGTCTCATCACTCGCGTGCATGGTGGGATTCAACTGCGGGTGGTACTGAAGTAAGTCATATTCTTCCCGGAGCGCTTGCTGCAAACACGCCAGTTTTATGGGGCATAGACACTCTCGTTGATACTCTCAATTTGGAATTGAACTCATCGCGGCGATTCTCAAGATCACACACATACAAACATACCCAGTTAGGCAGACCCACCAGGCACCATTCCCTTCGTATCTGTAGATCTGTCTCCGCCTGTTAGGCGAACTTGTGACACCAACACAACCGATCCATCAGGGCTTACACAAGACCCGTATTTGCATAGACATCCGCTGAAAGTTATTTCCGTTCCGAAGGATGGTTTACTTGACGGGTCTATTCAGTTAATCAATAGTCGAATAACTTTCCTGTCAATTTCAACCAGAACTGGGAGTTGCTAAAGAGCACTTCACCGCTCTTCGAGCTCACATGGTGCCCCCTCACAGAAAAACCCTCAAAGTTGAGGCATTTGGAACATAAAAGCTACGTACAAGTTGGAAAGAGGTGGTCTTATCACGCGGCGTTGCGCCATCCGCACGAGATACACAGAGGACAGGGGAAGAGTAGCCATTTGAATGAGTCAAGTGACGCACAGTTATGCCGATGTCAGAATTCATCAAACGTGGTGATTTCAATGACGTCTTATTTGTTATGGGTGAATGATTCTCCACTTTGATGGAAAGTGTAAAAACGAGGATGGTACCAACAGCATACTTGTTTGGCCAACACAACTGTTGGCCGTAACGGAGATAGCCAATAAGGCAAGAGCAGAGATGCTACCGGCATATAAAAGTTCTAATGCTATCTGTTGGAGGCCCACTAAGCCGTATGAATACTGTTGGCTTTGCCAACAATGTATTACCTCCATATGTCATTCAATTTAAAAGGGTTACGATACCATTGCAAGAAGCACTACAAACGACCTCTACCAAACGACTTCATCTAAACCAACATCCCGTATCTTTTCATCATGGCTCCTACATCTGCAGCAGCGGCTGCTATCTTAGTGGACTCTCCTGCCGCCATCGTTGCGTTGGTAGAGACAATTATGTCACTCCCCCCAGGGGCTCCAAATTTATATCTTGATTTGGAGGGAGTCAATCTATGTCGACATGGAACTCTCTCCATAGTCACTGTATTTATTAAGCAGGAAGGCCGAGCCTACCTTGTCGATGTCCACAATCTTGGCTCATCCGCATTCAACACTGCCAATCACGGTGGAGCAACGCTGAAAACTATCCTCGAGTCTCCCATGATCCCAAAAGTCTTTTTCGATGTTCGAAACGATTCCGATGCCATGTACTCGCACTACGGCATTGGGCTCCAAGGCATCGAGGACGTCCAGTTGATGGAGAATGCGACTCGCCCAGCCGGTCGACGAAGATATCTCATGGGTCTTGAGAAGACGATCCAATATGAGGCACCTTTGACGTTTCAACAGAAACGTGACTGGAGCGCTGTCAAGGAAAAGGGATTGCGCCTCTTCCACCCTAACAGAGGTGGCAGCTATCAAGTTTTTAACCAGCGACCGTTGAACCAGGGCATTGTGAACTACTGCGTTAATGACGTACAGTTCCTCCCAGTCCTGCGCGACAAGCTTTGGGGTGGCCTTGGGGTGGAATGGAGAAACAAGGTGGCGACTGAGACTCAGAATCGGGTCAAAGAGTCCCAGAGCGTGGACTATGAACCCCAGGGAGACTCGAAAAAGCTTGGGCCCTGGGAGAAAGGGTTGAATTTGGGGAGGCGACTCTGGTAGAATAAATCTACTTTAATTGGCAGTATTTGACGCAGTAGAGCTAAAATAAAAAGTTACAAGTGAACCGTCAGCTTGTGGCAACATTCCCTTTCTCTACGAGATGTGATAGGATACCGTAAACTACTCGTTATGCCGGCCCCGAACCCACTGTATTTACTAAGCCCTTGTTTCTGACCCAGTGTGCAACCCGAGTAGCGCAATAGATGATGGCCCTATGACTGTCAGAGTTGTGCCCAACTTGGCACAGCAAATAAAACTTTTCCGAGGAGGAGGCTGGTTAGCTAAGCCACGGTATCTATGACACAGTCGGGATAGATAGGCTTCTTTCGAGTCGTCGCAGCTTAACTACCTTCTCGTATGTTTCCTGTTGCATAAAGAGGATTGTCTTGACCAACGCCGCGACTCAGCGCATGTACCAGGGCCTGAGTTTACCAATCAGTCCCGTAATATCAACAAATAAGTTGGGTTGTATCACCCTCCGGACACCATCTTTGGGATCCATGCATTTAACACGAGGTTCTCTGACAGGGTTGCATGTTTCTGATTAGCTTAGAGTGCCGATGTCGACCCAATTCCTTGTAATCGATGATAATGGACCCAGTTTCGGATATGCTGGGGGTCGAGTGAACCCATGGATGATGGAGACTGTTCGGTGATGAAGTGAGTTCCAGCAGATATTCGATATACCAAGTTCAAGGGATCTAAAATATTATCTCAGGTAGATATTTCATCCATGGCTCGCCAACCGAGCTCCGAATCTACCCTTGAACGTAACTAATTTGGAAACTTCTCTTTTATCCATGCCAAGCATGCTGAACTGAAATGATGCCCGCCCTTTAAACTTCATGACACCGCTTCAGACCCACTACCCAAGCCTATTTAGGTAATTCCTCTTTCGGCCTAGCCCATATTACCCAGACAATTTCAGGTTAGGAGAGGAGTATCCTCATGTGACCTCTGTAACCAGCCCAGTTCACGTTCCAATCCAAGACGAACCCAGATGCATGATCCATATTCTTTTATAAATAACTGGAATCTGGGACCGAATCTCTGCCTTGTCCAATGAATAATAGCCTGCAACCCAACCCTGCTGTGGACCGTGCACGACAAAACCGGCAAGGTTCCTGCACCTTTCACGCTTCCAATTGTAAGCACAGCCAGTGCGATGAAGGCCACTTAAGAGATGGTAGCTACAATTTCGGACTTTCATGGACGGCGGCACTTGAACCATCCAACTTCTTCGTGCGGAGACGCAAACCTAGAAGAAGTCCTCCAAACAGGCCAGGAAGCAATGTGTTCCGCTATCGTGAGACTACTTCTTGCCCACAGGCGCCTGGTCCGGGGCTGCCGCATGCCGGGGAAAGGCTCTCGAATAATGAATCGCTTGTCGACTTTTCAACCACCACCCAGTCGGATCATTGCAATCCTGAGGCTGGCTTTTGGTCCAATCCAATTCTCGGCGTCGAAAACGCCCTCCGTGAAAATGTTGAGGCCACCACTACGGCAGTCTCTGGCACGACTAGTGCTCAAAACTGGTCGCAACACGACACAAGGGTTCACCTTACATCCAAGGTCGGCCAGGGTCGCAGTACGAGGAGTATAGGAGCTCCCCAAAGACACCTAGACATGTTGCCAAACCTTGGTCGACAATCCCAATTACTTGAACACTGGGTCGTACGTCTCTGTGATTCTTTGAACCCAGTCCCCGGAATTCACAACCCTCTTCGCACAATATTCATGCCAATTGCCCTAGAGGGAGCCAGAGATGACGCCAGAAACTCTACAGCAGCCACGGCTTTATTTCATATCATGTGCTCGGCATCCGCATTGCATCTCTCAAAGATTAACGACGCTCCCGACTCAAAGCAACCTCTTGAGATTTTAGCCTTGCAACATTATCGGCAGAGCATCACGCATCTTGCGCAAAATATTCAGCCAACAGATCAAAAGCAGCACTTGCCTATCCTGGCAACGCTTATCATGTTCATTTATAACGAAGAAGTATCAATTCCCTCACCTGCATGGCGTACGCATTTCCAGGGAGCCGTGGAATGGGTCAGCAGTATTGATTCCAATTTATGGCGAATGGATAGATCATCTTCAGCAGTTTACCAGATGTTCTTGGGCATGGCTACATTCATCCGAACTCAACTTCTATTCGAAGATGATCGAAAAGGGACATGGGATATCTCAGACGATCCCATTCTACATTCTGGAGGCTACATGCTTGATACATCGTATGGACTGCCTCGGACAATACTGGAAGCGGTTCACTACATGAATACACTCAGGATGGAAGAGGCAACTACAAGATCTCTGGGTCTCGATTCGGCAGTGTTATGCCACAAGCTGAGCAAACTTGAACTCGAGCTGTTTCTCTTTGTCCCAGAGAAGTCCAGTACTGCGAATGAGCTAGGCCACAAAGCCTTGTTATACCATCATGGATATATGTTTTATTACGCTGCGCTGATATATCTGAAGCGTATGTTAAGAGGGCTGACATTGAGTGAAATCCAACCACTTATTGAGCAATCAGTTTCTCATATGGAAACGTTGGCATCAAGCTCTTGTAACCATTTTTGTCCACTCCTGTGGCCAATGACAATAATAGCTTTCGATGCTAGTGATCCCATTCTGCATGCTCGAATTCTGACTTGTATTGAGATATTTTATAACAAAACGGGTTTGTCGATTTGGAGGCAGCTTGCTTCTGTGGCGCAAACATTATGGACGCGGCGGAATATCAAAGGAAACAGCGAGTTGAAGTGGGACCAGGGCTTCTTATCCTTTGCAAACGACAACTATATCTTTGTCTAGTAAAGTTGGGGTCTGGACGTTAATGGGATTGTGGACATCAAATGAGTCTGCTTGAGACCAGCCAGCGCAACAATAACTCAGTACTTGAAGGTTAGGAGTGAACAGAATAAATATGTTAGTAATAAAAGCGAGTTCCATGCACACTTCGAGAACTTACAGGATTCACGTAGGGATAAAGGGGCCATATTTAGCATCAAGCCTGAAGCCTTGATAATAGCACATGCGCCATTGACCCCCGACATTCATGCGCGTCGGCCTTTTTACCCCATATACCTTGGACAAACTTGAGTAAATATTACGTCTTGAATCTTCAAGAGATCCGCCAAGTATAAGCATATAAAAAAGAGAGGTAAGTTTAGCTAATTTATGCTCACTCACTCCATGGAATGCGACTAAATTTTTGTACCTGCAAATGCATTCCAGTAGAACTCTTCGCCTCCCTTGTCTCATTATTGAGTTTCCCTCCCTCGTCTCACCATCGATTCCCAGATAAAAATAATGACTTCTTGTAGATCTCTACGACAAATTTATTTCTATCGCTGACCATGGGAATTAAACCTCGGAAATTACATCGAGTGGGTCGTCATCATGAGATCATCAAAACCCGATTGACTTTTGTGGCTTCTAAGTTCAAGCCACTCTCCTGCACTCGATTTAACAATTTTTTATCGTAAACAGCTGAAAATGTTTTCGAGTGATATTCTTACATGTCTCTTTGCAAGGCAGTTGGTCAATAGGTTTAGTGCACGTATTTTACTCAGTTGACACGCTAGACATGAGAATTGGGTCGAGCTGGTCGGGTAAGACATTATAATTTCCAAGGTGTGGTTCAACCAAAGCCAGCCGGACATGGTTTGTTTACAAACACGAAACCTTCCCTAGTTCATAATATTCAGCTCGAGGGAGACTAGACCTGCTATATCACTCAGTCGTTGCACTGCATCAATCGCCATGAAAGCCTTTCCCCTCTTCCCCCCTCCCCCATCTTCTATCCTTGGGTTGGCTTTCAAGCAAAGCAAGGCCTTGGTGTTTCCCAATTGATGCAATTAGATTGATGGTTCAAAATGAGTCGCTCTCGGGCAGACGACGATGATGTCAGCCCCACCCGAGTACCACCATCAGACGACACAGGATGCTCGGAAAAGGGCCCCAAAACAGAGCCTAGTCAGAGCTCGGTTTATGGAAATACCATTGATGAAGAAAGTGCACACTCTTCCCGAAGCGCTGACTTTCAGACAGCTTACTCGAGTCGGCGCCCGACCTTTTTCAGAGATCGAAGGGAATCCGTGCCTGCGATTGAAGCAAGCGATAGAAATGAGTTGGTGCGGATCGCAACCGCCCTCTCTCGTCGCCAAACTGCTACGGGTATTCATAGCCTCGCTGTTGAAGGCGAAACGTCACCGGAACTGGATCCTCTGAGCGGTTTTTTCAACCTGGAAAAGTGGCTCCAGAATTTTGTTAAGACGCTTAATGAACAGGGGATTACTGCGAAACATACAGGTGTTGTGTTTAAAGATCTGAATGTTACAGGGTCAGGTGCCGCTGTTCAAGTCCAAGAGACAGTGGGATCGATGCTATTGGCCCCACTACGATTCCGTGAGATCCTGGGATCTAAAAAGAAAGTTCACAAGCAAATATTGCGCAACTTTGATGGCCTCATTCGAAGTGGTGAACTTTTAATTGTTCTAGGGAGGCCGGGGTCTGGATGCAGTACTCTCCTTAAAGCACTGTGTGGCGAGCTTAATGGGCTGAGCATTGACCATGGCTCTACGATTCACTACGACGGAATTCCTCAAAAGTTGATGACAGAGGAATTCAAAGGCGAAGCCATTTACAATCACGAGGTACGTTGGAAATATTATTTAAGCTAAATCTCGCTCACGCTGGCCAGGTTGATCAACACTTCCCTCACCTGACCGTTGGTCAAACGTTGGAATTTGCGGCATCGGTCAGAACCCCCTCTAACCGTATAAACAACATGAGCCGGAAAGACTTTGTTCATTACATTGCTCGCGTCATCATGGCTGCCTTTGGTCTCAGCCATACGTATAACACAAAAGTTGGCAATGATTTCATTCGCGGTGTATCTGGCGGAGAGCGAAAGCGAGTATCGATTGCGGAAATGACGTTGTCGGGCTCACCATTTTCTGCTTGGGACAATAGCACCCGCGGCCTTGATTCTGCAACTGCATATAAGTTTATCTCATCAATGAGAATGGCAGCAGATATGGGCAGACGTGCAAACGCCGTGGCGATTTACCAAGCTAGCCAAGCAATGTATGACCTCTTTGATAAGGCATCAGTACTTTATGAGGGTCGACAAATCTACTTTGGACCTGCAAGTCAAGCCAGAGACTTCTTTGAAAGACAGGGATGGTATTGTCCCACTCGCCAAACAACAGGGGACTTTTTGACATCAGTTACCAATCCTGCAGAAAGAAAACCGCAGGTTGGTATGGAAAAGAAGGTCCCGCGAACTCCGGAGGAATTTGAACAGTATTGGCATCAGTCGCCTGAGTACGACGCGTTGAAGAAAGAAATCGCCGACTACGAGGAAGAATATATGGTAGAAAGAGAAGGACAAAGTATTGCTCAACTCAGAGAGCAGAAGAAAAAGCAGCAGTCCAAGCACGCTCGACCAGGCTCTCCATATATGATTAGTGTCTGGCTGCAGATTCAGTTGTGCACTAAACGTGCCTATCAGCGCATTTGGAATGACATCTCGGCCACTGGGACACAGTGTTTTGTACAACTTACCATGGCGCTGATTATCGGATCAATCTTCTATGGAACTCCAGATGCAACTGCTGGCTTCTATGCTAAAGGTTCTGTGCTTTTTATGGCTATCTTACTCAACGCCCTCACAGCGATATCTGAAATCAGCAACCTGTATGCCCAACGACCAATCGTGGAGAAACACGCTTCGTTCGCCTTTTATCACCCAGCATGTGAGGCTGCAGCTGGTGTCGTGGCTGATATTCCGATAAAGTTGGCGACTGCAACAGTGTTCAATGTTGTTCTCTATTTCATGGCTGGATTGCGCCGAGAACCAGGCAACTTCTTTCTCTATTTTCTCATTACTTATTTATCTACCTTTGTCATGACTGCTGTGTTTCGTACCATGGCGGCCGTCACAAAGACTGTTTCGCAGGCCATGGCTCTATCAGGTGTTATGGTGCTGGCTCTTGTTCTCTACGTTGGCTTCACCATTCCCGTGCCCGAGATGAAGGTGTGGTTCTCATGGATAAGATGGATAAATCCAATATACTACGCCTTTGAGATCCTCGTCGCCAACGAATTCCACGGCCGTCGTTTTACTTGCTCCAGCATCATCCCTCCATATACACCACTGGTTGGCAAATCCTGGATTTGTGCGACGACAGGAGCTGTTGCGGGAGAACAGACTGTGAGTGGTGATGCTTTCATCGCTGAAAACTACCAATATTATTACCACCACGTGTGGAGGAATCTTGGTATTCTTATTGGATTTTTGGTTGCATTTATGGGTATTTATTTCGTTGCTGTCGAACTCAACTCTTCTACATCAAGCACTGCCGAAATGCTAGTCTTCAAAAGAGGAAAGGTTCCAGAAAGGCTTCGGAAGGGCAATGATCAGATGAAAAAGGACGAGGAGATGCCTATAAGTTCGACTCTTTTGGAAAATCCCCAAGAAGGCGATGTGAGCGCAATTGAACCTCAAACGGACGTTTTCACTTGGAGCGATGTGGTGTATGACATTCAAATAAAGGGAGAGTGGCGGAGGCTCCTGGATTCCGTTTCCGGTTGGGTCAAGCCAGGAACTTTGACTGCATTAATGGGTGTCAGTGGTGCAGGTAAGACAACTTTGCTGGATGTGCTCGCGCAGCGTGTGAGCACCGGTATTATCACTGGAGACATGTTGGTCAATGGAAAGCCGTGTGATGCTAGCTTCCAGAGAAAGACGGGTTACGTCCAACAACAAGGTATGACACATGACACATTATTTGAACATATTTTGACCTTGCCCCAGATTTACACCTACAGACCGCGACGGTCCGAGAAAGCTTGCAATTCAGTGCGCTGTTAAGGCAGCCTAATACTGTTAGCAAGAAAGAAAAGTATGAATACGTCGAACAAGTAATCAAGATGTTGAACATGGAAGAATATGCAGATGCTGTTGTTGGCGTCCCTGGCGAAGGTCTCAACGTGGAGCAGCGCAAACTGTTGACTATTGGGGTTGAGTTGGCTGCCAAGCCAAAGCTGCTCCTCTTCCTCGATGAACCCACAAGCGGCCTTGATTCGCAAAGCTCATGGGCGATTTGTGCATTCTTACGAAAGCTGGCTGACTCTGGACAAGCTGTGCTCTGTACTGTTCACCAACCGAGTGCAATCCTTTTCCAACAATTTGATAGACTGTTGTTCCTCGCTAAAGGTGGAAAGACGCTCTATTTTGGTGATATTGGACACAATTGTAACACTATGCTCCGTTACTTTGAGTCAAATGGAGGTCGACAGTGTGGCGAAGAGGAGAACCCGGCCGAATATCTGTTGGAAATTGGAAACAGCGGCTTCAATAACTACGGCAAACAATGGTATGATATCTGGAAGGAGAGTAGCGAACTCTCTGCAGTCAGATCGGAAATCAGGAGAATCCATGCCTGTAAGGGTATTGAAGTGGATGCGGTCGACGAAGCATCCGCGTCCGAATTTGCGGTCCCTTTTTGGTCTCAACTTCAGGCTGTGACTCACAGGGTATTTCAGCAATACTGGAGAATGCCAACCTACATTTTCTCCAAGTTTATTTTGGGTATTGCTGCAGGTCTTTTCATCGGGTTCTCATTCTACAACGCGAAGTCCACACTAGCCGGAATGCAGAATGTGATATTTTCAGTGTTTCTATTGACAACCATATTCTCAACCATCGTCCAACAGGTATGGTTGAACTACTCATGCCCTGAAGGCTGGTATTGACACAAATTTAGATTCAACCGCTTTTCATCACACAGCGCTCTCTTTATGAAGTACGAGAACAGCCCAGCAAAGCTTACTCTTGGAAGGCCTTTGTTATCGCAAACGTCATCGTCGAAATACCATTTCAAATCATCACAGGAGTTCTTATTTATCTCTGCTTCTACTACGCAGTGGTTGGCGTCCAAAGCTCTGATAGAGAGGGGTTGGTCCTACTTTTCGTGATTCAGCTCTTTATCTATGCCAGTGCGTTCGCGCAAATGACAATTGCCGCAATGCCCAATGAGCAGACAGCGGCGAGCATCGTCACTCTCTTCTCCCTCATGAGCACAATCTTTAGTGGAGTTCTCCAAACACCAGACGCCTTGCCCGGATTTTGGACTTTCATGTATCGCTTGTCACCTTTCACATACTGGATCGGCGGTATCGTCTCGACTGCACTGCACAAACGAGTCGTCACATGCGCCGAGAAGGAAACGTCGATTTTTGACCCACCGAGCGGCCAGACTTGCAAAGAATACCTCCAAACTTTCCTCGACGCCGCCCCCGGCGGAAATTTACAAAATCCCGACGATTATGAAAAGTGCAGATATTGTACCGTTAGCGATGCCGACCAATACCTAGCGGCATCCAAGATTGTGTGGAGTGAGCGATGGCGGAATTATGGAATATTTTGGGCTTACATCGGATTTAATATGTTCATGGCAACCAGTCTGTATTATTTCTTTCGGGTGAAGAAGTACGAAACCAAAAAGGGTCTACGAGCGTGATCATTTCTCAATTAGATAGGCTGTTCAGATCTATTTCAAACCATTACTCATATGGAATATAGGAACTAATTGTACACTCTTCCCCGCAAACGGGTAGTATTCTGCGTAATCCTTGCCCAGTTTGCCGAGCTGCGCTATACTCTAGTGCATTCATACATAAATGGACCCAGGCCACATTTGAATCTAGCCACAAATCTTCCCTAGCGGGATAGGAAGCAATAGAATTGACAAATTCTCGTTAACAATGATACTCAGTAATGGTACGACTCTGTATGTCTGAGGGAACGCTATCAACTACCTCACCGGTTGAGTTTGTCCAGCTTGCAGAGTGTGGGGGGTGGGCGCCGGATGACATCTGACCGGGACGGCCCGAGTTGGTTCACCGAGCCGCTTTTTCTTTGGATGTGTGAATGGACGCCCAGTGTGCCCTTCTGCGCATGATACGAGGTAGGAATCTTACCATCACACGGATCAACAATTTAATATACCTGGGAGACTTTTATCGCCGTTAAAATTTGATGAGCAGGGAAGTACTAAAAGTATTATTACTATTCTCATTAGTTAAAAGATTGCCGTGTCACACCAACCCCTCATTCGTAGTCAACCAGTCATCTGAGAAACATCGACGGCGGAGCTGGATGAGTGGGGGGATGCTGCGACCCAATCATCACGTTCTCAAGAATAAGCTGATTTATCTCGTTCAGCGCCACCCCCACGGGAGCTTGATGCGGGGTTGCAAGGACGTTTGTTGTCCCTGTTGTCGAGGCCAAGGACAGCCAGCCGGACGACGCCGTTGGGTGCAACAACGGACGTTTCTCGGCAGCTATTTACGACGTCTTCCTTGGCGCGTTGGCTTTATTGGAGGTGAATATAACCCTCTTTGTAATTAGCCGAGGCAGGGAAACCACCCATTAATACAATAAGAGCCCTGCTCAACGCGACTGCAGCAAAGCCCACTTCACCTTAGTACACTCTTCCATTTCACAAGATTGCGTCCTATTACACCCTTTCGCCATGAATTCAGATAATGTAAACGTCTCCATCCTGGGCCTGGCTGAAGGAATCTTGGAAAAGACAAAGGAGATCACAAAATACCTCCAAACCCAAAATATCGCAGCCCCGACCTTCTCGTGCTCAAGCGCCAGTGTCCCAGTCACAGATGAGTACCACCATTTACAAACAAGCCTTAGAGAGTCCCTAGAGGATCTGCAGCGTCTGGTAGAGGGCCCGGAAAAGTTCTATCGCCACTACCTTATGCGGGGGTACGAGATCGCCGTCTTTCAGGTTGCCCTCGACTTTGGCCTCTTTAACCTCGTACCAGCGCAAGGTCAAATTAGCCTGAACGACTTGGCCAGAAAGGCGGGCCTAGATGTGGACCGAACTGGTAGGATCTTAAGATTATTGATCACGCACCGCTTTTTCCAAGAGACGACTCCCGGCTTCATATCTCACAACTCGTTCTCGCTCGCAATGCAGGATGAAGAGCTCATGTCCATGGTACAATTAACGTATGCTATACGAAGCCAGCTCCCTTCATTACCTATCTTCATGATTCTGACCACTGATTATCGTCTGATTTAGATTCGACGAGATGCTCCAGGCTGCCGTTGAGTCAAATACTTCTCTCAAGGCCAACCCCACCCAGTCTGACAGCTTGAATTGCCCATTTCACACGCGCCATGGGACTCCCATTTTCAACTACTACGCCCAGAACCCTGAGAAGTCGGCCCGCTATGCCAAAGCTATGGCCGGCTTTCGTCGAAGTAGGTGCTTGGTAACGATACTCAGGCTATTGGCAGCAGTGCCTTGCTGATCAGCCAATGACTGTTATAGTGGAGGATAGCTTGACTAAACTCAGAGACAATTTCGATTGGACAGCACTCAACGGGACGGTTGTCGATATTGGAGGTGGCAGTGGCCATGTCTCCATGATGCTGGCTCAAGTATGATGCCTTATCCCCCCTGTCAGACAGTGAAGCTCAACTGACACATTCTATCTATTAGACGTTTCCACAACTAAAATTTGAGGTCCAAGACAAGAACCCAGAGATGTTTGCCGTGGGCCGAAACTTACTTACCGACGATGTCCGGGACCGTGTGTCTTTTGTCCAAGCTAATTTCTTCGTTTCTCAACAGCACAAAGGCGCCGCTGCCTACATGCTTCGCCAGTGCACGCACAACTGGGCGGATAAAGACGTTGTCCGCATGTTGAAGTCAGTGGTGCCTGGGTTAGAAGGTTCACCCCCTGAGACGCCGCTACTGATCAACGATGTTGTGTTGCCGGAACCCGGGACTGTCTCACGTATGCGGGAACGTGAGATGCGCCAGACCGACATGTTAATGCTCGTCAGCTACGGCGCCAAGGAGCGTACCAAGGCCGAGTTTGAGTCACTACTGAAGGAGGCGGATGCGCGGTACGAGATCCACAAAGTGCATGACGGCGGGGCTCTAGGTATCTTAGAGATTTATCTAAGACGTTAAGAGGTGACAAGCGCTGTCAAACCAGGTTGGTTAAGGTTACATAGGCTTAGCTATAAGAGGTATATTATTTAGGTCAAAAATGTCAATTAATAATAAGAAAGTGCCTAGAGGCAATGTTTTAGTTGAAGGATAGTATTAAAATCTAGTAATACCATTTTGGCATAAGACTACTAGTTAGATGCAAATCAATATGGAATAGACAGCTCGAGGAATTTGCCCATTTCTGAAGAGGAGTCTCTGGGATCGTTATAAAATAGATAGGCTAGAGGCCTGATGATTATGGGCCTTTTACGTTAAATATTTGGATATTTATGTTCGTATTGTGTTCATTCGAACCCGGTATACATATGTTAATTAAAGCGATTATCTTCGTTCTTCCCTATTGGTTCTATAGATTTGACCAGGAATGGCCGATTCAATTGTGCTCGCCTCTTGCTGATCTCTTTCCAGTCCCCAATCAACAATATCGGGATGTTTGTCAACGTAAAGCTTCATGCCCAAAATTGAAATGATACTTCCGATAGCAAAAGCAACTGCCAGAGGGAAGCCGATCGGATATCGTGGACTATCACTCACGCGCCACGCTCTGAGGGGGATTGTTGCATGACCCACGTACACAAGGGTGACTGCAATGCCAACCAAGATGGATCGGACCTCCGGTTCCTTGCGCAGAATCTCAGCCATCCAGGCAAGAAGTGCATATCCCCACGCCGCAGTAGCGAACGTCAAAAAGTAGAACGCCATGATGGTATGTCGAGAATCTGGCCATCCAGTCAGGACAGACGTCGCAATGACCTGGATGGATGCAATTGCAACTGCAACCTGCCATCTCCACGTCTTCCAATCGCTCAACGCATTGAAGCCAATATTGGCCACAATGCTGATTGCATAACCTCCCAGGGGAATCAGGTTAACAGTATACACTGAGTAGAGGGCATCCCCTTTTGAGTTCTTTAACCCTTTAAGATAAAGTAGAAAGTATGAGTTTGCCCGCTGACTCCATGCAAATTGGAGGTAGGCAGCGAGGAACAGATAAGAAAGGGGGCTTCTGATTAGAAGCTTCAATTTCTGGATGACGACCTTGAAGGGTATCAATTTGGATGTTTTTGTTCCTGTGTCATCCATGCGTGAGCGTGAGAGTTCTTTTTCTTGCTCAGTGAGATAAAGAGCCTTTGTGATAGAGGGAGAATCAGGAATTGCCAAAAGGCCGACAAAACCCCAGAATATTGTCATAATTCCAGATACGATGAATAGCCACTGCCATCCAGCAAGGCCGCCAGTCCCATTTAGGTTTCTGTACAGTGCCGCCTGAACAATACCCAGAAACATGCTTCCAGCGACACCACTGACGCCGAATATAGCCAACCGCTTTCCCAACTCTTTCGGAGTATACCTGTCATCGATTAGCAGGGGTTTTAGAAGAACTCAAATGCACCCTCACCAGTTCAAGATTAAGGAGACAATACCGGGCCATGATGTGGACTCAAATATTCCCAGAAAGAACCGCAATGCATAAACTGTCTTGGCGCTCTGGGCTTTGTATGTAACCAACGTAAATGTTCCCCAGATTATCTCACAAATTGGAAGAAATATCGACGGTCGAACTCGCGTTTGAATGATTTGAGACGGAACAATGAAGAGAGCGTATCCGATCGAGAAATAACTTGTGAATTCTACCAATTCATTTCCATATAGCTCTAGGTCTTCCTTCATGCCTGAAACATAAGCGGCTGTCGTGGCGCTTTGGTCCATGTCTTTGAATAGCTGAAGTCGTATGAGCGAAGACCAGTTCGAACACAACACAGAGACTCACACCAGCAATAAAGGCCCATGATAAAAGTAACAGGTCGAGCTTCAGCACTAAAATATGATTTGGATCTTTAAAGTAAGGGTGGACCTTTGTAAGCCATGATGTCGACTCGGGCAGAGCTCGAACGCGGTGCACCAAAGGACTGCCGGGATCTTTGAGGCTCGAGGTCGGAGACATTCTTTTTCACCCAAGTGGTTGCTATGATAGCGTTCTCTTTTGGCAATTGGATAGGTCGTCTGGCTCTGAGGAAAGTCCCCAGCTAATTAACTTGGGCAGATTATTTATAAAATCAGCACACTAGCCGGTTTCACTGCTTTGGGTAGACAACAATGGTTTGAGAAGAACAATTCCGCAGCACCACATGCTAAGAAAATAGCACAGATCTAAACTATGATCATCAAAGCCAAGGTTAATATGACAAATCTTGCCAGGCAGTTCCATATTAGGCAAAACTTAGTTGTTATCCGATCTTGAACTGACTCTCCTGCCTGAACAATCCATGAGAAGCTCCCCACAATTCCTTTCACAGTTTAAGAGCGCTCATCTTGATTGGAAAGTCTGGAACCGACATTATGACCTGCACCAATAGAATGAAAATGGCGTCTTCGTGATTGGAGATGATGCATAGGTTACTCCCTGTACTGGTGGCATGGCATAGTGGGCTGTGGATGACGACATTAGATATTTCCCCTTTAGTCGAAATTAGTCGGCCCACAGCCGATATCAGCCCTTCCGAAACCCCGAATGCTATCTCTACAACACAGCTCGAGCCAAGAATCTTATTACTTCACAGCGCCACGATTAAACATCTGATTCTGCAACATATTTCTTTAGCCATTAATTCGTAACCGCTATCGCATCATCGCAACCAGACACTGATAGGGTACCATGTCTTCAGCACCACTTTATCCTGCATATCTCCCCACACGATCCGATGGATATGTTGCGCCCGCCAAAGTACCCTTGTTTGAAGCTGAGGAGCCTGGCAACCGTGCAGACCCAACTAAGCCGAACTTGCTGAAATCTGGGTCAACTGTGACAAACATTACGCCCCGTATTGGCACCGAAATCCGAGGCGTGCAGATTAGCAAACTCAGCAAGGACGGTCTTGATGAGGTGGCCCTCTTGGCAGCAGAACGAGGTGTCGTTGTTTTCGTCAGTTTCCTGGCCACAAAAAGCGCGCATTCAATGCTGACACCTTGAAACAGCGAGACCAGGATTTCGCGGACGTGGGGTTCGATAGGCAGAGAGAAATCGTCAAGCACTATGGCCCGCTTCACCACCATCCCACCATGGGTTATCCCGAAGGAACTGGGCCAGAAATTCACGTTGTCTACGCTGATAAAAAATCGTAAGACCCTTAGCCAACCATTTCCCAGTGCATACTAATGTAAGATCAGCGGCAACTTGAGAACACTGCTTGGGCCACGAACGACCTATGACCTCTGGCATATTGATCAGACCTTCACCCCAAATGTCCCCTCAACCACATTTTTCTGGGTTCTTGAGATTCCCAAGTCGGGCGGCGGTGACACCGCATTCACATCGCTTACGGCAGCTTATGAATCGCTGTCGCCTGCCTTCAGAGTGACTCTAGTGTCACTGAATCTGTTACATACTTCGGCTTCTGAAGGTGAGGTAAGAAGAGTTGGTACAGAGCGAGCATTAAAGGAAGCAATCAATGCTACCCACCCTCTTGTCATTAGACACCCAGTCACTGGAAAGGCTTCCCTCTTTGTCAATCCCGCAATTGCCCGACAGGTAGAGGGATTCTTGCCTGAAGAATCACAGCACCTGTTATCATTTCTTCACAATCATATCAAAAGCTTAGACTTCAACTGTCGTGTGAAGTGGGAGAAGGGTACGGTAGTTGTTTGGGATCAGCGCTCATGTGCTCATTCGGCCGTTCCTGATTTCCAAGATAGTGAAAGACGGCACATGGTGAGAATTATTCCATACGGCTCCAAGCCGGAACGATTTTCAACATGATCAATAAATCTTGGTGGTCCAGGCTCGATGTTTAATAGGCTTAGGGGTGGGGGGGATACCACTTAAATTGTCTCAGCAAGAATACTATCAAGAGGCTGACAGCTGAATTGAATACCAAGCATAGCGTCATCACCTCTTAATGAAATGCCACAAAATATGAAGAGAATCCGAGTCAACCATGGGGATTTGGAGGGTAAAACATATAAACTCAATATCCGCGTATTCATCCTCACGGGAATGACAATAGTCATTTTCTATGTGCAGAGATCCCCGAGAGTTGTGCCACACACAATTGAGGGGTTGCCAGGTTAAGTGGCACCTGTGATGGTAGGTCATTTTGGTGCCCTTGACTACTGGAATGTCTGAGTGATGGAATTATAGACCCACCAGCCCAGCTGGAGTTTGCCAATGGTACATCGGTATTTGAAACATTTGAAATTACGTGTAAGGAAAGGGCAAGACTAACACTCAGACGTCCAGCATTGTTCGAGATGTTGCTGGAGTCGCCTCCCGGAACAACAGGATTCATGCCTCCGCACCTAGCTTGCTTTCAACACCGACCTCTTCTATGTATGTGTCTGTCACTGCTAAAGAGCTGAAACACTTTTCTTTCCCTTGTTCTAAGTTCAGCGATGGGGAAACGGCCATTGGTATCAATGCACAATTTGTCCCAGAAATGCAATCGAACGACGAAATAATAATATTTGGAATAACCGTTGAGAAATAAATCGATGTACTAAGCATTATTGTCGTATAATTGTGAAATGTTGTATGTGTATGCAACCCAGCCAACAATGCGGTGGATTTGGATACTAGACGCCATCCCGGCGCTAAGTGGATGTGAACAATCCCTTTCGATAAGACACCGTGTTTCGTAACCAAGCAACTTTGCTTAATGAGGAATGCACATTTAGCGATCGAATGACTAGAAACGGCTAAGGGTTTGTCCAGGGGATTTCATCTCAGGAATGCTTCCCCTTGAGCGATTAAGGAGAATACAAAACCCAGCCCTATTCCAGATGCATTGCACCATTGCGTTGTGACGAAACCAGTTGTCGGCGGGCGCCGGTTTCATTAATCATTTCCAATCCTTGTCCTTCTTTTCAAATTTCTTCAAGATGCGATCCACGGTGGCCGTCGCAGTGCTGGCATTTACATCCTGTCTGGACCTTGTCACGGCCAAGAAAATATGCAAGCCAACAAAGTCAAAGTCAAGGACAGTTGCCCCTACAAGCACGCCTGGAGCTGTCGTGGTGAAGAATGAAGTGCACAATGGCAACTTTGCCGTTGTTTCTACATCCCCTAACGAGATTCCCGACTTCCAGGTCCAAGGCGATGCCAGGATAGTCGTCGGGGCAGGATATACTGGAGAAAACAGCCCCGAAGAAAACGCTGTATCATTGACCGCCAGGAATGGGGGAAGCAAGCGTGATACACAACCTATCGCTGGAATTTCCCAGACCCTGTCAGGCTTGAATACGGGTAAAGATTACACGATTCGTTTCTTTTATGCTCTCGCGTCCAACGCGGTAGCTGGCGCGTGCACGTTAGAAAGCTCTTTCGGGGGGCAAATATTTGACACCAGAGTCTTAGACACTGTGGTGGTACTATCAGACACTGCCGATTTTCAGTGGCAACCTGTTCTTGCAGCGGAATCGACTCCAAAGAGTACTGCCACTATTTCTATTTCTCTTCAATGCAAGCCAGGAGGCTCAGCTGACGTCTACGTTGATCAAATCTTCGTCTCTGACGACGTTACCCCTCAGAATATTGGCAGTTTCTTTCTCTCCTTCGACCCAGTACGCAACTCGGGTGAAGGAGCTTCTACTGCTCCTACAACTTCAGTGCCCTCGACTACTGTTGTTCCATCCACGGTTGTTCCAACCTCCGCTGCCGTCGCTTCAAGCACCGGCTTAAAGTCGAATTCAAGACTAAGCTTCACTTCGAAGTCAACGGAACGTCCGATACCGTCTACTACCACTAGTCCTTCGGCGTCTGACCCAGCAATTTGTCCCAACGGAATATCCCCTCCAGGGACTTGCTTTTTGAAAAGCCCACTCTCGGGTTCTGCTAGCTGTCAGCGATCCGGTCAGCCTATCGCCAAGGTGTATCAGTATGACTTATCCACCCACCCCAAACAGGCAAACCTCGGGGATTGTGCCTACATCTGTCACAATACAGCTGATTGCAAGGCCGTCACCTTCGATGCACAGGACAAAAAGGCGCCCTGTGTCTTTGTTTCCAAGACACTCCGGGATGGGGGCTTCAACACAGAGTCGTCTACAAAATTACTTTGGAGTGATATTGGATGCTTCGAGTGTTACAATTGCAAGGCCAAGATATCACCTGTATCCAAGACTAGTAAGCCTGCACCAAATATCATCACCACAACCTCCAAAACGTACCCTACTACAGCCAAGCCGCCTCCTACTACTACAAAAACACAAGCTTCGTCTCTCATTACTGGTACTTCTACCGCCAAGGCATCTATCTCTGTCGCTTCGGCGGGGTGCCCACCAATTCCCCCAGGTCCTCCAGGAATTAGTGCGCAAGGCTCCTGTACTAGTGCAAAATTACCTCCTCCAGGCGCCATTTGCAAGAAAGAAGGTACTATTACAGGCAAGCCCTACCAGCTTGACCTTGACACGTTTCCAGAGCAATACAAGGAAGAGTATTGTGCATTCCAGTGTCAGTTGGACCCAACTTGCAAAGGTTTCGGCTTCGACTGGACACAGTTTCCCCACACTTGTCTGTTTATTACGGCGAGTCTCGCCAATGTCGGCTTCGTGAAAGACCCGGATGCATCACCAACTTGGTTTGACATCAGTTGTTGGAGTTGTGTGAACTGTCCAGCAATCCCTATTTCATAATATATTTGACACCTGGGGTGTTATTCTTTTGTTGCGAGTAGTTTAAATTCCTTTGTTGGTTTCTTTTTTCTCTTTTTTGTATTAGTACTTTGGAACCCAAGATATCCATGGAGGCCTATCCGAGGCCAACACACAAAGATGGAATGATAAAGATAAAAGTAAAATCTGGTGTAGACCTCTAAAAAGTCAATTTAATGAGATACACATATTCAGCTAGCTGATAGTTCCAAGAGCTTGTCCGTCTAACCAGCTTGTTGGAAGACAGCATTGTCAAAGTAATTAATGAAGAGGTTAGTTCCAAACTGCCTCCGTTGGCATTCAAGCAAAAACGTTAGACTCATCGAGCCTGCAGCTGATGGGGTGAAGTTTCCGCTGATTGTTTGCCAATCAGAAGTGTCTCGGTTCAAACCAACATATCCAGTCCTGGCAATGTAATGGGCAAGGACAAATGAGTCGTGATAAATAATAAAATTGCACAGTGCTGACCCTGCGATATTAGGCGAAATCCAAGGTTTCCAATCTATGAAGACATCATAGGTCGTGCCGGCCTCAACAGTGACGCTTTGGCTAACACTAGCTGTGTTTGTACTGTATGCCGTTGGAAACCCCCTACACCATATTAGTCCAAACTAGCCTTCACCAAAAGTACCAAAAGCTACTCACAAACAATACTCTCCGTCAGAGGGTGGGTCGGTAGATACTGTAGGAGTACGCGAGACCGTCCAATCACTCGTCTCAGACTCAAAAGATGGGTTGGGCAGCAGGTTGGTTACGCAGCTCTCATCAGCCGCGGATAATCCCAAAGCGCCGATGAGGATGAGGACAGATTCGAGTAAGACTTTATTCATGGTGTAGATGAAGTGAATGGATATCTGGTTTAAAGAGGCGAGCCACAGGAAACCGGCGAGTATATCGTGCTTTATACCTGAATCAAGAACACACCTTCCGTGCCTGGGCCATTGTAGTGGGAGATCGACACTGGACAATCCACAAGTTTAGCCAATAATCCCAGAATGGGACACATATGGAGTCACGTAGAGAAGCAATGGGAGCGAAACCTTGCGGATAGCCCGAAGGGCTAGCATATTTCTGTCACGGGATGTGAATGTGATTAGATGTCTTATTACAGCCCCCAATTGAAGTGGTATTGCAAAAGAAACACGCGTAATTAGACCAATAAAGAGGTATTTGGTGGAACGATTGCCAAATAAAGGCTTATTCCCGATGTCGGAGGGAGTTCTGTTCGCGTGGGGGTTCATTCCTTCAGCTAGACTATCTGATTGATAAAAAATATCTGCTGATGTATCTTTCGTTTGTGATGGCTAAATTCACATCTCCTGAAGGTAACGTGATTGGAAACATTTCTGATATTGGAAGCAGCATGATTCCATGATGACCCATTGAGGATATTTCTGGGGTTGTCGGTGAAATGGATCTACTCAGTAATTTTTTTTTCGGAGAGGGATCTAATTTATATTCATTTTTAAGGTCACAGCAATAATGCGACTATGTTACAATCTTCTTTATGGGTGGCTGGTTGCTCATCAGAAAGCATATCAGACTTGTCTTGTTTGGCTGGTTGGTTTTGATCACGAGCTACCCTGGAGGCTTTTACCTCAAGTTGCTAATGTTGTCCCCGTAACCTGTGTTTGGACAAGAATCTCGTGGTAGGAGAATGTCAAGTCAATTGACCAGTAATTTTATATGGACACTCAAGTCTTTCAGAATCCAAGCGGGATGCGCTTCAACAGATTGACCACCTACGCTGAATTTGGAGATTTGTCCTTCACGTTTAGTGCCAGTTTATTTTAACCCCATGCGCTTACGATGATCTTAATTCAGCCATAGACCCCTGTTGGCGCTAGGGCAATTGAGGCCTGACATTGGGCATTGTAAAATTAGCTTCCATTGTTACAGGTTCATTGACTTTGCGTGGCTGACTGTGGCTGGACATTATTGGGACTAGGCCGCGCTAGTGTGGTGCGTTTTCAAGGAATGAGTTGGTTCAGGGGTTGCTGGGGATGAGGAATGCATTGTGAATAAAATGCCTATATTAAGCCATTGTCTTTTTAATTATGTCCTTTGTGTCCATACTACTACCCCTTTGACCTCGAATCCCCCTACCCACTATCATGCCATCCGCCAAAGTTGTCGCCGTCGCAATGACGGCAATTGCTGCCTCGCAAGTCGGTGCCTCAAGGTGCCGTGTTGATGCACCTGGCACTTTATCTTCCATTAGTGCAGCTCTGACCGCAACCCCTTCGGTGACAACAGACTCCACGACTACTCCAATTACGACGGACGCCACGACTACTTCAGTGACAGTGGACTCCACAACTTCTTCGGCAACGACGACATCGGCTACACCAACTTGCACTAGTTTCGATGTACAACAGCCCGACCCACCTGCTTCATCATTGGTGTGTGGTAATGGAGGCGATCTGACAGCACCAGATCTTGGGTCTTTGGAGGTAGCCTCCCGTGACGACTGTGTGCAGGAGTGCATCAAGACTCCGAATTGCAAAATATTGGGATATACCGATTCTGACACGGGAAACACCTGCACTCTTTGGGGTGACTATACATTTAACCCGGAGAGCTCCTCTCAATCACCTCTTTACTATGATATCGGGTGCTTCGTCTGCCATGTGGCAGGAAGAGGCCGTGGCGGCCGCAGAGCGGTCTCGGGTCTCAAAGTTCGTCGTGGAAATGGGGTGGAACAGACAAGCGGGCATCAGGAAAGAGATAGTGGTCGCAATTCAAATCGTGGAGGGCGCAGAGGTGGAAGGGGAGGCCGTGGTGGGTACTAATAGATTTGAATTCTTCGCTTTTTCGGACGAAAGGTTTGGCTGGTAAAGAGGTGCCACAGGATTGGAGTTTGTATCGTGGCCCGTGGCAGCCCTCTCTTTCACATTTTATACAACCAGTAAAATATTTACGTCATTTCACTTGCCACGAATGGACTTGTTGAACAACTAAAAGAAATATTGTACATTCAAGATATGAACTTTAGAACTATTAAAAAGGTCTATTCCGTCTTCACACCTGCTTCTTACTCCACTGATGCGTCAGCTTCTCCTTGTCAACGACTCTCTTAACCTCATCGTACACTCTTGCGGTGAGATATTTGTAGATGTACGCGCTTGCACCATTGTATTTGATGCTGTGGTCGCTGTCCGTAAAGGCAAACATTTTCATTTGCTCCGGCGAGACACCTTCACCCACGAGCAAGTCGATCAGGGCTGCGGCATGTTGATAGTGCACATTGTCGTCACCAGTACCGTGCAGAACGCTGAAACCGCCGGCTACATTCTTGAAGCCGTCAACCTTGTGCACGGCGGTCTCAAGGTAGCCATCATTGTTTTCAGCTAGGGTTTTCATGTAACGCTCCGTGTACATGGAATCGTAGAAGCGCCAGTCAGACACAGGTGCAGTGATCAATCCGAAGCTGAACACCCCAGAGTCGACTTCAAGGGTTTTGGCTGTGAGATATCCACCATAGGACCAACCCCACATTCCGACCTTGTCGGAGTTGATGTAGTCAAACTTCTTGATCAACTGCTCCGCAGCCCAGACTTGGTCCAGGGGCTCCAGTTTGCCTAGCTGCGATGCCACAGTAGATCGGTAAGCACGACCCCGGTAGCCCGTGCCACGGTTGTCGACAGTGTAGGTGATGTATTCGAGCTCTGGGTCAGAGCTGATGTACTGTTTCCAGTTGTATGACTGGAACCGCTTGTAGACATACTGCGAGTTGGGGCCGCCGTACGGCGTAAAGAGGACTGGGTATTTCTTGGAAGAATCAAAGTTGGCGGGCAGGTTCTGTTGAACATTCAGTTTGTAGCCGTCTGGATGCTCCAGCTCAAAATAGGAAATGTTGGGTAGTTTGTATTCAGAGATGATGTCGTAAAAGGCCTTGTTGTCTTGCACAACACGCAAGGGCTTGGAAGTAGAATTGGAGGAGTAGAGCTCCTGGTAAGGAACGTCTGGGCCCAGGTAATTCAGGACGTAGTAACCGCCATTGGATGAAAACGAAGCTGACCAATACGCAGCAACAGAGTCATCCACAAGAGGCGAAATCTTTTGAGTGGCCCAAGAGACCTTGTAGAGATGACGCTCTGTTGAGTGGCGAGTGGTTGCTTGGTAGTAGATGAGGCTTCGAGTGGTGTCGATGTGGAGAATAGAGGTCACTTCCCATTCGCCGGAGGTGAGTTGGATGGATTTACCACCGCTAACAGGGTATAAGTAGATGTGGTTCCAACCATCCTCATCAGAAAGGTCGACGTAGTATGCGCCTGTACTGTTGCTCGAGTTCTTCAGGGAACCGACGTATGCAATGGCCAGCGAGTTTTCAAGCCAGCCATCAGTGCCGTCGCGCTCACGGACAACGTTAGATGTTGAAGTGGAAGGGTCAACAACAACATGGGCATCTAAATCTTGAACACGGTTGAAGGCGCGGTAGATGAGCGCCGTGTGAGTGTCCGTGACCCATGAGACCTCGCCGATAATGAGGTTGTCAGGCTCAAATACATCAACGGGTATGGTTGCGTACTCGCCGGTCGCAACCGTCAGAAGATTTAACTGGACTGTGGGGTTGGTAGAGCCGACTTTGGGGTATCGCAAGTCCAGCTCTTTGGGATATGTGGGTGCCACTTTCTGCCCATCCATGTAGTAGGGAATGGTAAATGTCTCGACGCCAGTCTCGTTGAAACTTAAAAAGGCGACAAACTTTGCGTCTGGGGAAAACCATAGCGTGTAGCGATCACCAAAGATTTCTTCTTCGTAAACCCAATCGGGCACGCCGTGGAACATGTCTGGTCCGCCATCGCTGGTGATTTGGCTTATCTTACCAGTGCTTTGGTCCAGGAGGAAAAGGTTATTGTCGCGTACAAATGCCACCGCATTTCCAGTGGGGGCAAGAGCGGCGTATTGGATGTCTCCAACCTGGTCATCTGTGAGGGCTGACAGTTTGCCAGAATCAATGTCAAGGATGAAATAATCGGCAAAGTATGAGTGGCGATATTGCTTGGTCGCATTGGCAGCGATAAGCATACGGCCGGTTCCGCTGCTGATCCAGAACTCCTCTACGTTTTCGGGGAGCTGGCTGGCGGTAACGAGGGTTTTGGTGCTCCCGGAAACGATGTTGCCCAGAACAATGTCACCGTCTGAGCTTGACGTGATGTAGATGCCATCATCGCCAGCAGAATACCAGTTGAAGCTGGAACTTGAAGGGGTGATCTTGGCGCTGGGGCTAGTCTCGTTGAATGTCAACAGACGTTCGCCGCCCCCCACAGGTTGGTATGGGTTGCGAGGAGGATCAATGGCGGAAGCCAGATAGGAGAGAGATAGTAAAGCCTGGACGGCGTACTTGATTATCGCCATTGTATCACGCCAAAGAATCCAACCTTAAAATTAACGAATGACGGGTCCTTGACCGATGAGCAACCAGGTGCAGCAACTACGGGAGCTTGGGTGGACAGGTCCTCTTTTATGCTGCGCGATAGAAATGAACGATAGACGGTTCTTCTGCGTCGACTCCATATTTTAGAATCGCAATTTGCATGCACGCGGCCTTCCTGTCGGGCATATTGACCTGCTGCTTTGGGATGCTCGGAAAAAGTTCCCGCCAAGACTGCAACCATTTACCAGCAAGGGTTAGGCTTGGAGGGTGGTGCATTCGACAGGAACAGGAAGTTGCAAAAGGTCTCGTAATCGTCGGTTAGTGCGCAGTGACACAGCAAGACGAGCGAAATAGACGACGGGGATGGACTGGGGTTGCAGATACTTCGTGATTAAGGACGACGCGCTCGTGTTTTGGGTTATGCCGTGGGACATTGGACTCTGCATGCCAAGATGTGCTGGGTGATGGATTGCATTGCAATCCCCAGATCACTCGCCCGTTTTGAGCAGCTAATCGCACGACAAGGGAGAAGCAGAAAAAAAGAAGCCGCTGCAAGAGACTAATAAATTTGAAACATTGGCTGGCGAAATCGCAGGTATTATTTTCGTAGGAAATCAATGAGAAGCCGTGGTGAATCGACTGATGACCCTGGGCCAATGACCATCTGTCTGCACTGCTGCTGTATAAGCTACTGTCTAGAATGGTGGGTGCAACCTTGCTGGGGCCACCACCTGGGTCCCCGAGCCCAGCCTATGGTGTCAGAAATCGGCCCTGAAATGGTCGCACGCCGTCGTTGGTCTGCCCTGTAGGAGGTGCGATGCATGGCATTATATACCTGGATTACTTATTAAAATAAGCATAAAGATAAATCTTTTCATTTATTGACCTAAGCTAAAATGAGGTGAATTGAAATGTAAGCCTCAGGCAGAGAAACTGAAACTTAATAAGGAGATGATCAAAAATAATATCCTGAAGAGAAGTTGAGGCCCAGAGGCTGAAGAATGGCGAGTCTATATGTCTGTATCCTAGCTCTTTTCACGCTCCTCCCAGGTCACCCGTATTGTTTCCTTCGATCTCAAGCGTCTGCGAGGGAAGCATAGAATCCAAACTTGTTGTAAGGATCAAACTTGGTCTTGATGGCCTGCAGCCTCTTGAGGCGGTCAACGTCCCGGCCGTACACCTGTGGAAGCTCTTCGCCCCCCATAGCGTAGTTAACGTAAGAGTGAGCAGCTTCACCGTTGCGGCTGGAAATTTGGAGCTTCTCTCCAAACGTCCGGGCCACGGCGAGCTCAGTATCGTTATTACCCGACCAGAACAGAAAGGCAGCCAGCATGTTATGCTTGTTGCGCTCCTCCGGGGGGACGGCGTTGAAGCCATCGGCGATGTCGCGGACACCCTTGCGACCATAGGACTCGAAGATAAAGGTGGACGTGTTGTAGGTTTCGATGGCAACCAGGTCAGCAAAAATGTTGTAGCTTTCACGCATTGATGCAGGGTCCCAGCGGACGATGGAGTTCACGTAGCCGGCCCAGTTTTGATTCGGGACACAGACCCGGTCGTCACGACCGAAGTTGGTAATATCGAATAGTTTGTTCCAGTAGATATCAGCAACGGTCTCCTCGTGAATGGGGCCGATGGCACGGTAGGCTTCAATGTACTGCGGAGCGGCGGTGTTATAACCCTGGTAGATGAGCTCCATGACGAGGACGGGCTGTAACATTATGAGCAAGTGCTGCTAGATTTTACTTACTTCGGACAAGAAAAAAAAATATGAAGCTAGTAATTACTAACCTTCTTGGCGTTAAACTGGGGCAAGTTTCGGTAGTAACCATTCAGTACAACCAAACCGGGGTCGGCAATCGTGTCCTCAAGATTGTTCCAAGCTTCAAAGTACTCTTCAATCTTATCGGCCTCATAGACAAAGGTTGTAAAAGTCCATGGATCCGGGTGAATGTCAAAAGCCTTGATCTCGAACTCAAGAACAATGCCCAAGTTATGCCCAGCACCGCGAAGACCCCAGAAGAGATCATCGTTTTCAGTGGCGGATGCAGTGACAACAGTGCCATTATGGAGAGCGACCTTGGCCGAAACCAAGTTGTCAGCAGCAAAACCGTGCTCACCTTGCAGCACGCTGTGACCGCCGCCTAAAAGGGGACCCATGATGGAGACACACTCGCAGAGACCGTGGACTGGGGAGAATGTGCTTGTCAGTTGGTTTCTTTTGGATTATGTATGCGAGATTTATATGAGAGGACGTGGGAGATTACCTGCTTGCTTTCCGTATGGATAAAGACCCTGGACAACTTCATATTGGATAACACCGCCACCGGCATATGCAATATCACCATTGGGCCTGAGCCCGACGTGGTTAAGGCCGCGCATCCGGATCTGGATTCCGTTCTGGATTTTGCTGATATCGTCGGTCCAGCCGTGGGTGCCGGTAACAGCCAGGAAAGGGACCCCAATTTGATTAGCAACTTTGATCTGTCAAATGGTCAATAATTTTCTCTTTCCTCTTAATCACCTCGTCACCACGACCACGTACCGTGTTCACAACATCGTCTTCGGCAGCTACGTCGACAACTGCGAGATAGCCCGGGTTGACGCGTGGAGCAGCAGCACGATGGGTGGCATTATACCATTCCTCAGAATCAGGATAAATAATTGAGGCGTTCTCTGAGAGCTGCGGCGTGAGCAGTTCCTTGATCTTCGCTAGCTGAGCCTCGACGGTGCCGTGGGAAGGCAAAACGGCCCCGATGGCAAAGCCGAAGAAACCACTCGTCAGGATGTTGAAGGGCTTCATCTTTTGGATGACTGTAGCTGGTGTTACTAATGATGGTCTCGTCAGGGACCTGCGGACTGAAAGAAGGGTGGCCTGTTTGAGGGGAAAGAATGGCGGCATGAGGCTGGCAAAACAATCCGTATTTATAGATTTCGAAGCCCGCGGTCAAGCCTTATCAGCTGTCTTTGCAGGTTCGGACCTTCGCAACACGGCCCAGAAAACTGCGCGGTCCCGTCCCATGAAGCTCTCGTGCCACCATGACTGGATGAAGAGTATTCGCTGAATGATAGTCCCGCTCGTTTACAGCAAACCCTAAGTAGCTCCGATATCCCGTTTTCTTGGCGACTAGCTGTATCCGGCGTTCCCGGCAATGCCCAATGGAGCCTGTACTAGAGAGTCCACATGATAGAGGTGATTCTGTTATGGTTACGTGGGATTTTTGAGTGTAGCTGACTGAGTGGAATTGAAAAGAAGGACCTGATTATGTGTTTGAACGGTAAACCTTTTCTGGGTATTATGACGATCTCAACGAGAGACGCCTTGCGGCCGGGCCCTCAGTTGGATATAATTGATATTATCCGTGCCAGTAATTGCGACCATTACGATTATGGACATATATTCGATCTGATTGACGGCTAGATATAATAGGAAGCACGTGTTATTACCATTTGTTATAGGGTACCGAGTGGGCTGCTTGATATAACGGAGTAAATTTTTGTCCAGCATGCTCAGTGGGGTTCGTTTAGCTCGTAGCCATTAGACCCTGGCACTGTGGCAATAGATAATGTACCCTGGGCTTCAAACCCATGCAACGAGTTAGAGGTGTCAGCGGGATATTTTACAAACGGTAAGCAAGACGTAGAAAGTAGCCCCCTTATCTGCGGCAAGGGTGGGTCGAGAGATTTCTTTCACTTAGTACGGCAATCCTGGTGCGCAGCTATTCCGAGTGGGCCGGCGGTTGCACTTGCTGGCTAAGGTGGGGCTTGTGGGAATGATTTTAATTCTAGCTTGCACTTGCCTTAAAACCCAACTTTAATCCACTCAGTTCGATTTCAAAGTCAAGTAGAACCGCCAGCAGACTTACTCTTTTAACCTGGTGGCATGTCGACCCCTTTGGCTAGGCCAGGGCCTGCTTAAAGGCATGGTGGCCAACAAGAGAACACTGTTTGGATGACAGAACCAAATGTTTTTGAATGTCCACTGGTTGATGGAGTTTTGCTAACAGCTTGCCCTGTCAGCGGAGGAGACATGAGTCTCAGTCGAGCACACATGTCTACATCACTCCATGTCGACGGCTCAGTGAAACAATCTAACATTGAGCTATTGTGAAGGAAACTGCCCACCACGTGCAAAACCCAAGTCTCCGTATGGACGTGCTCATGTGGGCTCTCCGAAGTTCGGCCTAGCTCAAATTGGTTTCGGGCATCTGGAACCGCCAACATCATACATTTATGCCAAATCATTGCCTTGAATTCTCCATTCCTCGAAGCAATTCCCGCATAAGCTTAATCTTTATTGTCTTGAGTGACGTTCTGTTGACGTTATCAAGATCGATTACAAATCTCACCGTTGATTTACTGTGGGTGACCGAGCCTCACGGGCAGAAGCACGAGAACCCCGCAGTGTTGGGCGCATATAAAAGCTGCAACTGTTGAGAAAATAGAATTTAGTCTAAATCACCAGCAGTATCTCTTTGGGTAATAATACCGCCCCAGAAACATTGAAAATGGCACCCGCTTCCGCTACAGCTCTCATCACCAAAGGCGGCAAACTGTCCAAGGAATCCATTCCAGTGCCGACTCCTAGCGAACATCAGGTGTTGGTGAAAATTTCCCACGTCGCCCAGAACCCTACCGATAGTAAGCCATGTCTCTAGTCCGCCAGTCCGTCACCACTAAAGCTAAAGCTCTCTATAGTCCAATCTCTTGATGCTGATGCCTTTGGCGACGATGCGGTTCTCGGTTGTGACTTTGTCGGTACTGTCGAGCAGACGGGTGAGAAAGTGAGCAAGATAAAGACTGGCACTGTGATTGCTGGTCTAATTTGGGGAGGTCAGTTACCGGCATGAATCTTCTCGTTCTATTCATCATATGGACTTTCGTTTGAGCAGGCGAGATCAAGGGATTGGGTGGCTACAGCGAGTACACCCTCGCAGATGAACGTATCTGCTTCCCTTTGCCCGAAGGCATCACTCCCGAGCAGGCCTGCACCGTTCCCCTCGCGGCGTGCACAGCGCTTCTCGCGCTCTTCTCTCATGACTGCCTCAAAATCCCCCAGAAATCTGGAGAAACTGTTCTCGTTTGGGGCGGAAGCTGTGAGTCGAATTAATGACCTGTGACATATCAATAGCAGAAACTCATGCATCGTAGCGAGCGTCGGCCTTTATGCCATACAGATCGCCAAGTACTACGGCCTTAACGTTGTGACGACTTGCAGTCCCAGGCACCATGATCTTGTCAGGTCTCTTGGGGCTAGTCACGCTTTCGATTACCGTGACGCCAACGTAGTGGAGAGTATCAAGACTGCTACCAAGTCCGGTTTGAAATATGTTTTCGATACCATAGGCAACGAATCGTCCTCGACCACCGCATCACAGGCCATCTGCGAGCAGGGTGGCCACTTGTGCACCGTTCGTCCAGGCAAGGCCTTTACTGAGAATGTGACCAAGCAAACCTGTGTGACGGATGTGCTTGTCTGGACGGCTTTCTTGAAGGAGCACAAGTACAAGGATTTCTACTGGCCGGTAAGAAACTGATATTGAACATTTAAAATCATTTATTAACCGTGTTTGCAGCCACACAAGGAGGATCATGAGCTTTCAGCCAAGTTCTTTGAGGAACTTCCGAAGTTGCTCTCCTCTGGAACCATCAAGCCCAATACTCCGAAGGTCCTCGATGGACTCGAGTCTGTACCAAAGGGATTCAAGGAATACCGTGACGGGGTCATTTCCAACTACAAGATTGTATATAAGATATAAGAGCAGAAGATGAAGAGTAAAAATATCCGTTGCCGGTTAGCTACATCGTCCGTATTCGATATTATTATATATCTGCTATAGAATATCTCACACTTGATCTTTGGCGCAAAACATGACGTTGGCCTGAATAATATAATAATAGTAATATCTCGTAAATTCCACGATACAAAACAGATAGGAAAAGTCGTACTACCTTATGCACGGCCCAGCTGTCTATTACCGCTGCCTGGTCAGCATTAGGTTCTAAATTTGGTGGACTTGAAGGAAAATAAGGAAATATTTTCCAGTTTTTATTTCCAACTATATCTTAATGACCATGGGGTCGCTCTTTTGTGCTAATGTAAAATGACCAAGACCATAGGCAGATGATTTATCGCCGGTTTTCGCGTTGACGACTGTGGACAAGATGACCCACTGACCAAAGCGCCATTCTAACGAAATTGCGAAATGGCTTGAATTTGGTTGGGTTTGCGAAAGTTCGGTTTGATTAGGATTGATTACCTGTAAAAAGTAAAGAAGATTACTGCACAGACTAAGTCATATGGTCTCTGAAGGAGAGGTGGATAAATTTCAATTTGGACAGGGACGTTACGTGTCATCACCCGTGCAGGGCTTACAGGGCTGTTAGGGGCTGTCAGGAGCTGCAGTAATCGCCGCAATAGCGATTATTGACCAATCCTGTGCCTTATGGTCTAGCGGTCAACAACACAGCCGGTACACCAAGTCATCAAATTTCCACCTCATATTCGATAAGGTCACAAGATACAGGCGGCCATGACGTCTATTGCTCCAAACAGTTATATATACAATGTTTCAGTCCATGTTCCAATATTAAGCCAGAACACGGAAGATAGGGTACTCGTCGCCCGCGCTCAGCGGAATAATATTCGTGCTAGCGTACGAATCCTCGCCTTCGGGCTCCAGCGCCACCACGGCGAGGCCTGCCCTTTTCTGTCTCGTGCTCACCAAAAAGCTCCCCTGGGGCAATTCTTTCTGTTGTGTTGCCGCATCTGTAACTACTGTAGCGAGCACTGAGCCCTCGTAGTATCCACCCGCGAATGAGACCGACTTCACGGTTAGCGCTTCAACCTTGCCCTTCCAGATCTTGTCGAGTTTCTGGACCTCAAGACCCGCTACGCGGAGCTTTTCCGCCACATCGCTCCATCCAGAGGGGATTATGTACGCCTCGGGCCTTGCTCTGGTGAAGTTGGCCACCTTTGGTGTAGATGGACGGAATCGAATGGGTACCTGAACGGCGGAGCCGTTGTTCACATCGACCATGGTGAATTTCCGATCAACTAGTTCAGAATAATCGGTGATGATGATCTCTTCCTTCGATTCGATAAAATCTTCCGCGGCGGCGTCAATCGTAGAGAGAACCTTGGAGGCGTTATCGACAGCGGTTTGAAGAATGCTGGTCATCATTGTGAGAGCTGCGGCCGTGCGGCGCTGGAACTCCTGGTCTGCTAGGCGAATTCCACGCGTTTCGAGAAGAAAGGTAACGCATTGCGTCAGCCCCATCGCATTTCGACCAATTCGAGCATCGCTTCCAGCTTCGGCAAAAACGATTTCGTAGCCAGGTTCCGTGCTAGTTTCAACTTCGCTCTCGATGTATGGTTCCCATCGCAAATCACGAGCTTCCATTGCCTCCCCAATGTTCTTGGCGAATAGATCTTCAGACAAACTTCGGATGTCAGGGTGAATGTTTAGGTTCTTGGCAGCAGAGAAAAGACCATCAGAACCATGCTTGTACGTTCCATACTGACGGTCGGCGGTATATTCGTGCATATCGATGGCAACATGAGGGTTGAACTCATTGAAGAGTGACTTGATGTCCTGGGTCTGCTGGCGTGCTAGTTTAACGTGGTCCCGGTTGGGGTCAAAGTTCGTGGCGAGTGTTCGTTGGAAGTAATACACGCCGTCGGGATTGTAACGCGGCAAGACGAAAATGTCAAGCTTCTCAAGGACTGAAGAAGCCCATGTCTGGTTCGCGCTAAGAGCACCCAACAATGCCAATACGGACTGGTCACCAGCAGGCTCATTGCCATGAACTCCACCTTGTATCCAAACCCGGATCTTGCCGTCTTGTTCGGAGGCGGACCCTGAAAATAGTCGCGCGTACGGGAACGCACGACCTTCCTCGGATCCAAAATCAGCCGTATCGTAGTGAATCCAGTCATTCTCATTGGCCAAGCGGCGAATATAAGCGTCTGTTCAACCTATCAGCAAAAAAGGGATGTGGCTGTCAGTGTTTCTAAGCCTTACCCAGAACCTTGTCGGAGGTTGGCCCACTTGTGCCGTTCGAAAATCCAGCTTGGAGCTTCTTGTCGGTGAAGGCGGGTGAGTACAATTTTACGCTGTCGACATCTTGGAAACTCTTGGCGACAATGTCGCTATCCTTGTTGACTTTCAAGTAATTGTACCCGTACTTGGCTGCCTGGGTCGCGGCAACCATTGACAGGCCAACAAGGCCGCTGGAAAGTACTCTCATTTCGAAAATCAGCCCGCGTCTCCCAAAGTCGTACCCCGTGAGAAATTCAAGACGTTGAAATTAAGCATACGATCATTCCTCGGCCACCGGTTATTTTATAGCCAAACTGCGGGGATACCTGTCCGTGCTGTGAATTTGGCTGTGCCGCGAGAACAATTTCTACCGGCTCAACGCTGCACCTACAAGGATAACGTTGTGGAGTAGCACGCCGATCACATGAAGTCGCTCTTATCAAAGGGCCCACCGTGCACTAGGTTACAAGAGGAAGTCAAGTAGGCGAGCAAAAGAAGCTTGCAGGGAAGCTTAATTATCAGGACAATGCCAAGCTCGGAAGGCTTGCTAAAAGGGGTATGGGAAATCCGATGGTATTTTATTTGCACTAACTTATCAATTGAGACAGCGTCTGTCATCTGATGTCCACCTGGCATGTAGCAATTCCGACCCCGCGAAAAGCGGGTTGATCTGCCGAGTCCGCTCTCATCCGGGTGCTCCGGTAGCAAATCTGATGCCGACGTTCGGTTGAGACAAGCAACGCCATAACCGGGCAGGTGAATTCAATTACTCAATTTGGAAGCGGGAAAAGAATACAAGGGCTTGGTATTTCAAGGCAAATAAATTATATAGTCTCACAGCGCAATTTTAGTCGCATGGTAAATTCTGAAACAGGGTTTCATAATACCACACTCAATCAAACAAACGAGATTTACCTTCTATTTACCGCCGCCACCAACTGAGACACAAGTTCAGCCTGGGCAATAATGACTGTACCATCTTGATGCTTGCGGCCCAGGAAAGCACACAAATCTTTCCGTAAGGGGTAAATTTATATGTTACTATCGCTATCACGACCAATTCCTAAGTAAATCGGCCCTATTCCTATCACCCAACCATACGAGCTTCCACCGCGTGACTGGTGATCAATCTTACTGGCCAATATGATTGGCTATGCATCGTCCCCGAATGGAGAGAAAGTTCGTGTTTCCATGTTTTTTTTTTTTTTGGTTTGCGACAGCGATGAACAAACATATTTAGCCACTAAACTGGGGAAGAAAATGAAGGCGACATAATTCGCTTTTGCAACAGTGCACGATAACAATGATAAAATAATCTAGTGTAGCAGCAAAGTCGGATAGTACACTTGGGAGAAGCATTTCATCAATACGTTTTTACACCTAAAATTTCCTTTTTGAGAGACAAATTAATAGTCTTCTACAAACGTTTTCGGCGTCAATCTTCGGAGAAATATAGCAGTTGTTATTTATTCAGGCCTAGCAACTTAATGGAAATACCGGTAACTGTCAACAATACTCTTTCTGTGTATAGCGCTATTCAATTCTCAAAAACAACCACCATCTTCTCTCCCCCGCCTCCTTGTTCCATAATCTCATGGGCCTTTTGGATCTCATCTAGCTTAAATACTCGAATCGGTATTTTAATGGCACCTCGCTCGATGTCCTCAAGTAGCTCTTCGAGCGGTAAAGCGTGTAGGTCCGCAGGTCTTCCGCCATATGCACAAAGTCTAACCCTGTTAGGCAGCCCTAGAAAGAATGGACAGAATCCTTCCATAGTCCAAGGGCCCCCGCTCTGATTGCCAACAACGCACACTGTTCCCCTCTCACTGGCGCATAGAATGCTATCTCTCAATGTGGGCGTTCCCACAAGCTCCATCACCTTGTGGAAGCACTCTCTTCCCTTGAGGGCTTGTGAGATTTGCCCATCGTCAATAAATACTTCGTCAGCCCCGACATCCTTTAGCATAGGGATTCTTTCCGGCTTCCGGGTTGTCGCAGCGACATGTGAGGCTCCGAGCTTACGGACCAACTGAATAGCACATAGTCCAATCGAGCTGGTCGCGCCGCGAATCAGTACTCGGTCTCCTGGTTGAATATCCAACCCTGCTGTCAGCGCTCCCCAGGTTGCCTGGAGCATTTCGGGCAAAGCGGACAGCTGTGCCACGGAAATATTGTGCGCAGGAACATGTCGCATATTTTCAATTGCCACGCATGTGTACTCGGCATATGACCCAGGCGTGGTCCTGCCAAGGCCTCCCATGCAGGTAAAAATCTGCGTCCCAACCGGGAGGGTCTTGTTGATTTCGGACTCATGATACTTTGCAACTATGCCATAGCACTCGATCCCAAGAATTTGAGGAAGTTCCATATGACCTTGTCCAAGGCGAGACAGCATTTCTAAAAGAATTTTAAAGAAATTAGCTGGAGTTTGTCAAGTTCAGGATATTGCATTTACCTCCGCGGTTTAGACCGAATCCTCGAATTTCGACAAGCGCTTGTCCAATCTGTGGCTCCGGTACGGGAACGTTGTGCTCAACCAGAACCGATGCAGGCCCAGCCGCCTCGCAGATTACAGCTTTCATCAACTTGGGCAATTCCATAATTCAGACTTTTGATCAAGGTTGGTGAATCATGTGTGTTGTATGAGGCCGGGTTTTGAATTGGATTGGATGCAAACAGTTCGGAGGCCGATGAACCCCTTTATATATCTGATGTTCTTTAAATCTAGCACACCTATCATTTTATTCCAATTGTAATTTACCTCAAGGGAATATCGCTTTCCGCCGGTCACCCGTTGTCATCATCACCATCGTCGGATTTATCCATTCGGGGAAAGCCAGGTCCGTAAAGCCGATCGATGCCCCACATAGTCTCGACTTGCCGGAATACCTCACCTACAAACAGGTGGCTTGCCATGATTTATTTTACAACAAAAATTCTGAGATTAAATCTTTTGGTTGAATCTGTTCCGCTGCGAGCAGATCCTCTCATATGTGAATCGAATTGAGTGTTCGGATTAGTTACGTCTTGAGAACCCTTTTTTTTCCTTTTAGATCGAGTTACCTTGCTTTCATCTTTGTGCTGGCCATTGGGTCTGGTCGGCTTAACTATGGAATACGCAACTATCGGTTGAGTAAGCTGATTGTATCTCCCTCAGCCTAAAGCAACGGATTAATCGCGTCTTGAAATCGAGTAATGGGGGATGTAGGGCAGAGAGATAAGGATGGGGAAAAGTATGGTATATTGTGCTTCGAATTGGAAGCTGTAGGTATTATTAACTCTTTTCCCAGTTTAATCATCAAATCTATAGGTTATTGTGCAGAGTCTCGCAAGAATAAAGATTGACAAAGGCATTCTGCAATGACAGCAGCAGCATGTGCGAAGGATCTGCTAATGTATATCCTATCGAACGCTGATGTTCAATGAGACGAAGATTTCGCTAAAAATTACATAAACATAAGCCCAGGTCTGAGGCTCAGGCAATATCTTAGTGGGAAAAGCTTTACTTATACAGGAGCCTTTATTTTGCGCACCCTCATTGCCTTGATTTCTGTGCCGCATTTTACAATTTTCCTCCTGCCAAAGAACTTGCCCCCCAGAGAATCTAACAGAATAAACACCAATTGATCCCCTTAATGACTTGCTAGTGCTGCAAGTGCCTGTAGCCTATTGTTAGCAAGCATAGATAATTTCTCCATGTCAATCTTCTTGTCTGGTTCCTTCAGGCCCAGCAGGTGTGCCGTCTTCACAAGATTCTTGATCTCTCGCCCATTCAGGTCATGCTTTGCCAGCTCATCCAGATCGTCATCAGTGACGAAAAACTTTTCAACTCCCGTCTTTTTGATAAAGTTTTGCCACACCTGTCGACGGGCAGCGATGGTCAGGTCGGCGTATCGCAGGAACAGGTCGATACGCGATTGGAGAGCATGGTCCAGACTGGCCATACGGTTGGTCGTCATGAAACAGATGCCTTGATAGTACTCGAGCTTGGTGAGAAAGACTATGGTTCAAAATAACAAAGCCAAATTAGAAACTTGTCAAGAGAGTATGGAATGGTATGGTGTGCGATATGGCTTACTCGCAACAAGCTCATTGCGGATCAAATCAGAGTCAGATCTGGCGCTTAGAAAGACGTCTGCCTCGTCCAGGAGCAGCATAGCGTTCCATAGCTTACAGAGCTCGAGAGACTGCTCGAGCGTGCGTTCTACATCTGCTGGCTTGCTTCCAAGAGTCGCGGCGCTGACGTTGTAGAGAGGGACACGGGCACGTTCGGCAACTAGATATTCATGTCAGTAATAGCTAGGACATATGTATAGTTAGTCCACGTTACCTGCTTCTGCAGTGAATGTTTTCCCGACACCCGGGGGACCAAACATGAGAATGATGATACCGCGACCTACGGAAGAAATTAGTCAATCAAAGCATTCAAAACGGTTGGTGCCCATGGCATGAGAGTCCCTCACCCTTGTCTTCAACAAAATCATCAAATGTGCTTTTTGCTAGCGCCTTGTTCTCGACGAACGCCCATGAGAGGTCCTTTTCATTTCCGGGTAGGATCAGGTTCTCAAAAGCGTCGTCGTTCCAAGCAACGGGAGTAAGGTCAGTTACGCGAAATCGGGCTATGATGGCAATTTAGTGTCCCAAGACTTGTCAGCGTGCTTTTTTCTGGTTTAAGTACTCACCCCATAGCTTGGTCTTTAGATCCAATCCAATTACCCAAGGTGTTGTAAGTAGACATTGGTCATCGGTCAGAGTGTCGAGGAATTCGCGACGTTCCATTGCCTTAGCTGATGAGCTTGTAATGGCCATTTCCGGCCCGTTTTCAACCACCCATTTACGGTCAGTGACTACCCTCACCCTCCTAGGGGAACGGGAACGCGATCTGGAGCCCGGCGAGAATCTGCGCCTGTACACCGGCGATGCGCTGCGGGACCTCGATCTCTCATATCGAATAACGTCGCCGCTTGGTTGCAATGGGGAAATGGGACGCCTAACCCGTTCAACCAAACGCGGGGACCGCTCACGCTCACTTTCATTGTCATATCTATTGACATAAGGAACACGCCTGAACCTACCGCCAAGATCGTCATCTTCGTCCATGATTTTGTCCTCGTCAGCCGACTTCTTATCTAACTCCAAAGGTTTGAGAGTAGGCCGTTGTCTCTTCATGGCGTGATAATAGGCGTATGCGTCGATGATGACTCTCCCAGACACCTACTCAACGGTCAGCAGAGCCAATATCAAGAACAGCAATAGATTTACCGGTCGCTCCTCTCCAGATTCATTGATCAGAATCTCCACGCCGTTACAGTTACGGAAGTGGTACCCGCGAAGATTCTCAAAGAGTCGTCCTCGCTCAATCATACGCTCCTTGATTTCTGTGGATGAGGGATCGAAGTGGAGGGGATATACGGGAAGTGAATTAATGTGCTGCTTTCCAGTAAAATACTTGATGGCGACACTGGTACTGGTATATCCACAGCGTTCACCATTCCAATCGATATATTCGAGATCAATCCGCCAGTAAAAATCTTCTCTTTTCAGGTCTCTAGGCTCAATCTTTCCATATCTGGTAACTCGGCATAGCGCTTCAGCTTCGAAGAAGGTGGTTTTGACGAGCTCACCTGGCGCGAAGATCTGCCAGATATCGTCGAATAACACCATTCCTGTGTCGTTTGTAAGTGCAATAGCCTTGACCGAAGATGCCAGAATGGGGCTGAGGAAATCCAATAGCTGCTGTATGGACTTTTTGGCTTCAGGCTCCTGAATGGAGTCATTGCCCAACTCCTGCAGGCGGGCCCATCTGTGCACGAGTGGCTTGAAGGGACTCCTAAAAGTCCACTCCTCCAGCTCTGGGTCAAAATTGTGGTAATTCTCTAACGCGAGGCGAATATGGGCCCTCATCGCGGGGCTCTGGATAATGAATGAATCTGTGGTCCATCCTCTGCGGCCGTATATGTGACGATGAATAATGGGGTCGTTTGCGATGCTGCGCTTGAGTTCTTCCGCCTCTTGTTCAGCATCCACGAACTTGGACCACCTATCTTGATTATTGAAGCCGTTCTGCCTGAATAGGTTGGTTACGAATGCTCCATTGTCGGGTGTACAAACGGGCGTCGCCCTCCCGATTGACATCGGGCTTCTAGTACGAGACATGGCGTTGATGTTGTGAATTATCAAGGACGTCGCGCTCAAAAGGAAAAACGTTGAAGTAGAAGTGAGAGGCCAAAGGATGTTGATCAAGTGTTTGGTTTTTATCCTCCCAGTCTCCCATTCACGATCGGGGCAGCTTCTGCGGCTGAATCTGCAGGTGTGCAAGGCAGTCTGTCGGCTAATTGCTAGTCAGCCTCTGTCCGTTGTCTTGCAGATGCGAATGGGCCATAAACCAATTGCCGCTCATTTGAGGCGAATAGCGCCCACTTAGTGGGTGGCTGTGCTACCCCAAAGTCCTCAGCCATGCTAGCGTACAGGCACAGGGGCCGGCAGTGCTACGACAGCTCGTGACTCCAACTCCACGACTGAGCAGAATTGGGCAATAATTTTGCGAAACCAGCTTCAGTCTGACAACTTTGTCAGTTGTGCAGTTGACGTGCTGAAACTCTTGCCTAGCGATTACTGGCCCATCTCGTCCAAATTTTGGTAAAGCGACAGCCGAAGTGGATGAAATATGTAACTATTCCTGCAAATGTAAGGAAAACTTAAAAATACCACGCCAAAGTCCTTCAAGTTCATGATTCTTAGTGCCTAGGAGAAATTAATCCTATCAAGAGACAGGACAAAATGCATAGACCACTTTTTGAAATTGCGCAAGGCATGTGGATTTGAGTGTGATGCCGATCTTTGAGAAACGTTCATTCGCAAACACATCGAACAAAACATCACGCCACTCAGGCCTTTTTTGTTTATGAAAAACATCCAATTAAATAGGATTATGCAGAAGAACCCATTTTAGAGCCTCAGAACACTTACTGATACCCCCAAGCATGAAAAAATTGCCCACTCACCCTACCTACCCTATGGAATGGGGTACAGTCTCAAATGCAAGCCCATGACAGAAAATCGCCGACCTTGGTCCGAATATCAAACCCCTCAGCTAGAATAACCATGCTATGCTATCCGCACCCGTCCTCTCTCAGATTCACTGAGCCAAACTGTTCCTCGATTTTCCTAAATTTCCTCAGGGGAAGCCTTACGTCGTTTCATCGCGATTCTACTATCACTCTTCGGGCTCGATCATAGAATATGACGCTCGTGTCAACATCCAGATTCATTCTTTGTCTTGCTGAGTTTATTGAAGATTTGAGGCGGCAAAATCCCCTCAAGTGCATTTTCTTGAGCGAATAAGGCGGAGTGCAGGTAGCATTTGTTTGAACGCCATGGATATATTGCCCTATTTCAGGATATTTTCTATATCAATGGCGAAATGCTATTAAATGAAGCAGTCGATTTACAATCAATAAGGAGCCGTGCAAGCTGGAAAGCTCGAAGGAATCGGCTGTCAGGGTTGACAAATTCAAATGCGTGGTCCTGTAACCAATCAAATTGGAGGGCTTCCGTAGCTCAGTTGGTTAGAGCTTCGTACTAATACTTAACTCACAAGTGTTGGTGATGCGAAGGTCGCAGGTTCAAGCCCTGCCGGGAGCATAATTGTCTCACCACGCCATCCAATTTCTTTTTTGCCAATTGTACCTGCTGCACCGCTTCCATCAATCATCCCATCCCATTGGCATGTTAGTTTCTACTGGACATCGAGAGCATCAGCATTTTCTTTGAAACCTGAATACTACTTCCGGGATTGCCGTGGAGAAGCTTTTTGCGGGTCGGACGTCCCACCGGATGACAAAGACCATGCATGTATGGGTCACCCATACCGTTCCCCGATTCGCTTTATTGTGATAGACAAGTTCTTGATCTTTTTCAACTAGACCGCATCGCGAAATGATTTCCTAATTGGCTTACTCCCTGGAGATATCGGTGCGTGTGAGCCGTGAATCCGATTGAACTGGGGTTCTGCACAGGGAGACAAAGTTTAGGTGTTTTCGCAGAAAAAGGATACTGGGTTTTCTGGATGTCTCATTATATATTCCCATCTATTGAGTCGATATATAAGATATTTGCAGAGTCTGAGATGCTATGCCTTTGGCATAATGGCTTAATTTCGCGAATTTGTATTCTCATGGGTCAACACCATTGCGGTGACGGGTAGATTGTACTTGGTAGGCAGTTGAGAGAACGAAGGGGTCAACTCATTAGTAAAGTTTTGGGACTCGCCGGAGCACCAGGATGGTCTGACCAGGGTCTCAAACCCACAAGGCATTCTGGATGTATTTAGCACATGCGGCGAAGTTATGACTTTTCTGCGGTCGTTCCGCCTGATCTTGTCGCAATCACGGAAGCGGGGGTGGGTCTGAAGAGCCTGTGGACCCAACATCAAGCATGGACTAACCGGAGAAGACGAGACTCTGTTCGAGGAAGGTGGTGACGACAGCGGAGAGCGGCGTTTTGACTCTTTTGTGAGGTTGCTCTTACGAATGGGAACTCGCGCCGACGCACGTTCCACAAAAGCCCGATTCGGTAAGCATCATTTGTGGGGAGTTGGCTGCGCCAGCCTTATCTCCTTGGCGCCCCTTAGCATTGCAAGGCTTCTCGCAATCTTGCCTGCAAGGTGCCATGTGGTGGTCTTTAATCAAATAATTCCATGGAATAATTCAAGTGGTTATTGGCCCTTTCACTGCATCTCCAACAGCCCCGTCAGGTGGATGGAATTCGGTGGGTCGGTCAACGCTTTTGCATTTAACCATGCCCCTTTAGACATGTTTAATTGCAGGGGGGGTCAATTGGGGGTGAAAAGGTGACTGGTTTCAAACAACTTTAGGGCACCCGGATCTCAGACACAGGAGCGTATACGCGCGTCGGCGGGGCTAATCGCCACCTCCGGTGCGTCAGGAGTAACCTTGCGGCGCAATTGACCAGAGGCCAATGGGAAATGCCACAGCAACTATGCAGAAGCATCGGCCATCCATCGCATGACGCCATTTCTCAAAGCTCGTCGAAAGATTATCAGGAACAAGAAACTGACATGAAACCTGCATGCCTTGCTTAAAAAGCCAAGACAGCTATTGGTTGACGATGGCGGTGAATGAAAAGCCCACATGGGTTGGGGATAAACGCAATAGCATGGTTAAGCATATACTTCTGGAACTCGCAACACAAAAACGCTCCAATTAGAAGCATTCGAGTGGCGGGAGACGTAATCACCCATGACGAAAGCTTTAACCTTCGTCTAGGGGGGTAAAAAATTGGTGGGATGAAGAGGTTTATTGCACCAATGTTTGGATAGCGACAACATTCGTGATAGCATTCCATCATTAGTGTAACCCCAAGACCTTCTACCATGATGGTTTAAGGCAATTAATAGTGATATACATAAATCATCATCAATAATGCAAATTACTGATAGAAGGACACGGCTTTGTCTGCTGAGCTAAAATCGTCGCCCAGCCCGAGGCGACGATTTCGATGGAGTAATGGATGCGGCAAACAGCCTCATTCAGGCAATTGCCCTGAATGTTGGGGAAAATTCCGCCTATGATTGAACGTGAGTGCTCGCTATTCCCCAATCCCCAGTTATCTATTACCAATGACGGTTATTTCATCCCATTTCTCAAACCCAGCCCTGCTAATAAATCCCTGCTACATCCGTCCCCACATCTAATTGCCGTAAACAGGGTCCCACCCCATCTTCGGGATGTGGGAGACTCAAGGCGCAAGTGCCATTGCAAAAGATCCGGACCCATGAGATCCACCGGCAAGGGTCAATGAAGATGGCTTGTGCCCGTTGAGTCGTAAGCGGGTCTATATACGGGAAACACATGGGTATGGCTTCCCCGGTATAAGACGAAATATAAGAAGGAATCGATCTTCATTTGCATCTTGGAATCAGTTCTCTATCGCTCCTCCAAGCCTCTGTCTCTTCCTCAGTTCCAGTCAACATGGTTTCCTTCAAACTTTTGGCTTCGGCCAGCTTGACGCTATCCAGCCTTTCTTGGGCACACCCCGGCGAGTCTCACAGCCACGAGCACATGAAGAGGCAAATCAACATTCGTGATGCGGTAGCAAACCTCGGCCAGAGGTCTTTGGACCAATGTTCCGGTGGAGCCAATGCTCAGGCTCTGAAGGCGCGTTCAATTGCTCGACGAGCCCAAAAGGTCCAGAACCTGCGAGAGAGACTGAACATCAAGACCAGTGAGTATTATGTATTGTGCGGGTGCATTCGTGGTGACTAACGTATCTATAGCTCCTAAGAAACACCGCCGTGATGCCTCCGACCTTACTTCTTGGGAAGCGGTGAACCACAACATGACTGGCGTCTCCGACAACAACATGTTCACCGCCGTCGAGAACGTTTTCGACGCAAACACCAGCTGCATTCTTGCCCCCGAACTCACTGCTGGCCCATACTACATTGTCGGCGAATACCTGCGATCCAACATTATTGAAAAGGAACACTGCGATGGAGTGCCCGTGTTCCTCGAGGTTCAATACGTTGACGTCTCCACTTGCGCGCCAGTTCCTAAGCTTGCTACCGATGTCTGGAACTGCAATGCCACTGGTGTTTACTCTGGTGTGAGCTCCCAGGCCGGTATCAACACCACATTCCTCCGCGGTATCCAGATCACCGACCACGACGGTGTTGTCCAGTTTGAGACTATCTTCCCCGGACACTACTCTGGACGTGCCGTTCACACCCACCTTTTGACCCACACCAATGCCGAGGTTCTCTCCAACGGCACCATCAACGTGTGGAACAGCCCTGTTGCCCACATTGGCCAGCTCTTCTGGCCCGATGATCTCCGTGAGGAGATTGAGAAGTTGGCCCCCTACAACCAGAACACCGTGGATGTGACCACCAACGATGAAGACATGTGGTCGGTTCTCCAGGCTGACGCTTCTTACGACCCTTTCCCCCAGTTCGTGTACCTCGGCGATACGGTTGAGCAGGGCTTGTTCGCTTGGATCCAGATCGGCATCAACTCTACCGCTGACCACAGCTCTGACAGCTACTATGGTGTTGCTGGGTACCTTGATGAGGATGGTGGCCACGCCTTGGACAGTGGAATCGGCCCAGGAGGCGATGGCGGTCAGGGAGGCCCCCCTGGCGGAAGCGGAACCCCCCCTGCAGGAGCCCCTACTGCTACCCCGTCTGCTTAAACAACGAGTCCTGGTAGTGAATTCTGGGATGGCAATGACATTTTTTAGACACGACTTTCAACATTTTAGTCGACAAAGACATTCATAGACTAGATTAAAGTATAGATAAAATTATACATTTGGTTCATATTTTTATCCATGTTTACATTGCATGAATCATGTTCACCGCTTAAATGTCCTGTTATCACTTTTACATCGCTGAGAAGGGGAGAGTAATTTTATTCTGCAGATAAGTATCGATTCAGAATAAGTGCATAATACCAATTTAGAACGTTCTCCATGTTTGCTAATTTTGTATCTATCCTTCTTCCCCATATATGGCCCCTCAAAGAAAATGATGATTTTGTTTCGCTCCAGTGTTCAATAGGGTATGTAATCCATGTTGTTGCTCATTACCCAATCCGATTTGCGGTAGTCCAGCGAGCGGGCGGTGCGAACATATGGTTCTCAGCCTCGATGGCGGGCATTTCGCCAATGGCGGTGGCAGTGGCATTTGAATCGACGGAGCGGCGTTGTTGTTGTTCAGTACGCTGGTCCATGACACGCCTTGATGCCTTGACTGCAGGCGATGTGAAAGAAAACCGGTGCTTTGAACTAAGAATCCAAGGTTAGCTTGCTAAAGATTTAAGAGCTTCGAGTGATTCCATACAAGGAAGTCATTTTGTATGTTGAAATATCTTTGGTGAAATGGTGAATTTCAATGTTGGATTAATTACAGAACGGGACCAAGCCCGAAATATATAGACAACCTCTGTGATGATCATCCCTAATTCATTAGAACCTTCATTTTCTGAAATAATGAACGTCGTAAACATTTTCCCACCACTTTCCAACTCTCAGACGCCCATCATTGCCCATTATTGAAGACGAAGCCCTTGTGCGAGACACCACATATCCAACAACAACAACCATAACCCACATGTATGACATCAGCCGATTTCTTGGCTGTTGTCAGATCTCTAGATTTGGATGTGGCGTTTTTTATTGCCACATCTATGACGCGGGAGGTAGGGTGAGTGACGAAATAAGTCCGGCCTGTTTATCCTGGAATATACCCGACCTATCAAACCGATACCGGCCGTGATACACAAGGACGCGTTACTTTAAAGGTCTGATGTCAATTGCAGCCGCAGTAAGTTTCTATCATAGAGGTTCTGATGTTTGTATTTACTTTAGACCGGCATTTGAACCGGATATTGCCTATTTCCCACTCCCGACCTCCATTTCCAATACAAAAGAGTGAGGGCACTGAGTAGGATTGCCACAACGAAGTAAACCCATATTGATGGTGATGCGATCATTTCTTTCCAGTATCACTAGCTGAAAAGAACCCCATGCCTAAGAACCACTGCCATACTTATCGGATAGATCCACTATCAAAGAGATAAATTAGAGTGGCTACTGTTATAACACGAATAGCGGCGCTGTCTCGGACCATATAATACGATATATCTTCAGTGGTATTTTGGCTTTTTAGACTTATGGTATCAGACGCCTGTTGCAAAATAATTAGCAATAATAAAAACGATAGGGTTTAGGATATATAGAGCGCCATTTTAGTAATACTTGAAACTCTAGTGAGTAAGAATTCCGCAGTCGACCCCAACGATCGCAGTTTGGTGTGGTGTCCAAAACCGCACCGAATTCCCATCCCACATCTCTGTTTATATCTCCACGACCCAGAAGTTCTTTATTCAATTTGGATAATTTGTCTAATACTGGGTGATGGGTAGAGAAAATAGGTAACATTGGACACAGGTCAGTGTCGATGAGGCGGAGCTTCGAAACCTGACCATACATGTGCTGAAATTCTAATTTTCGTTCTATTTCCACACAAAGGACCTCCATTTCCTGTGCAGGGTTAGAATGATCTCGAGCTGGGTTTCATAGAAATGTAAGCGACCAGTTCCTGGAATTACTTGTCCAAATCAGCCATATACCTACCATCTCCATTTGTTTAGTCTAGCCAAATGCAGAGAGATATGTGGCATTAGACAGCCGTAGCCTGACGAGGATGTCATCTACACAACATACGTTGCGCCTTACATGGACGAGAGAGGATGAGATGGCACATTACACGACATACGAATTCATCAATGTACTCTAGTAAACAAGTATATTTCTTATAAAAGTATGCAACGTAGTATCCAATTTATTTGGAATGTTTATGTTCGTCTAGTCATTGGCCCCGCCATTGAGTATCAGTCATTATAGGTTTCCGCCCCCTCTCTGTGCCGCCTTTTGTGACATGTGAATGGATTCCATCCGTCTAAGGTGTTAGCAAGGCTTTTATAATACATGTATCCCCGCCTCTTCGGTTAATTTGTACATAATTTTAATCGACTCCTCTGTGAAGTCGGAAATCACACAGCTTGTGCTGCCAAGCTCGATTGAGGATATGAACTTCACAACTTGGCCTAATAGCCGAAGCCTTTAAAAGAGCCCCAAAATTCAGTAAAGTCGTCCCAGAAATGGATGGGTAATGGCTCGTGTTGGGTGCCGGTGTCCTTGGAAAGAAGTATGAACTCTCTCCATGCCGCAAAGCCTTCCGAGTTGCAAAATTCGATGACCTCGTCCGCTTCCTTGGAAGTCATGTCTGATTCCAAAAGGTGCGACGACACATGACACGACGCGTAGTTGAAAAGAGGATACCGACTGGTAAGTTGGTCTGGCGAGTTGATCCAATCCGAGCCCCGCCAGTTGATTTGTCGCAGATATCTGAGACACGCCATCCCCAGAGCCCGATGGCAACCTTTTGGTTCGAGTCGGAATTGGGCTATGCTGCTGTCTTGGCGATCCCATTGGCTTGGGGTTCGAAATAGAAATTCTCGGATGGAGCTGTGTAAAAGTGAAACGCGGTCTTTTTTTATTGTTAGGAGGTCTCCGCACGTGTTCATGATGTCATCTTTAGTGATGATATTCTCGTTGCATTTGGAAGCTGGTGATTCGGGCGGGAAAGTCATAAAGTATGCCAGGCGGAGCTCGGTGGATGTAAGAGGCCTGAATGAGGCGATGACGAGACTCAGTAGGGTTCTCGATCGTACCAGGTCATCGGAAAGTTGGCCAGGACTCCCATTAAACCGCACCATGAGCTTCGAGAAAATCCGATGATACTCCCGACCCAGCTCATCTGGCAATTGGCGTAGTTTCGGGCCAGGTTCCGGGCTGGATGATGAGCGCAGTTGCTTGAAGATGAAGCCTATTCTCAGAAATGTCAAGGCTGGCTTGTACTCCAGCTCCTTCCTGATGCTTTCACGAACCGCACCATCGGTAATGCTGGGGCAGTTCTCCAACTCATATGCTATAAGCTTGGATATGTCGTCGTTGATCAAATCTCTCGTCATCTCAATTTGAAGAGTCCATATCAGGAGCGCCGTTCGAAGATTCCTCTGACGGCCTGTCAAAAGAAGGTGCATTTTGCGATTAGATTGAAGGAGCTGGATTAAAATACCCAGAGGTCCGTTCTCGGCGTCGTTCCAGCTGTCAGCAGAGTCCTCGATACCGTCCAGGATGAAATAAACGTCGTACTGCTGAATCACCTCCAATTTCTGAATCTCGAGCGCGAGGTAGGTTGGAATCTTCAATTTTTTCTGGTCCTCCAGTAAGCGCGCGATTTCATTATCTTGATCTTCTTCGGGTAAGTGGAGGATCAGCTGCCACAGGAGGCTCCGCAGCATGGAATCGGTTCTTCTTTCCTGGCCATGGACCGCCGAGAAGGAGAAGAAGACGGAAATCTTGTGCTTCTTCCGCAAGTCAGAATCCACCGATGCCGCCAGGACGGACTTGCCGCATCCTCTAATACCGTGAATTAAGAGCACTCGGTTATCGACGTCGGAAGCGTCTGCGAGGGTTTTGAATGAGGGCAGCGCAGGGTTCATGGTCGGTCTTTTGACCCAGTGGTCGAACTTGCGATTTGACCAAATCCATTCTCCCGTCCCATCCAATTTCTTGGGAATAAAATTCACGGTCGGAGGCTGGAGTAACTTGCGCAACTGGGCCCAATTGCGAATCTCGGTGGTTGACTTGTCGAGGGAAAGCTGCAGCAGGCCCCTCAACTCCTCGAGTCCGGCGCTGCATTCTTTGGCCTGCTTCTCAAAGGCACCAAGCGCGAGCCGGGCTCTCCTGAGAAACCCGGGACTGCCATGCAAGCCTTCGACCCTGTGAATCAGGCGCCACACGTTGGACAGCTCGTCTTCGACATTCTCGAGTAGTTCGAAGAGGTGGCCGCCGCTCTTTCTCGCGCGGGTCTCTTTTTCGTGCTGCTGGAAGCCGTCGATGAGCTTGGTGAGGAGGTGCAGCTGGTTCCGGACGTCGCTAAATTCGTCGTCGCTGCGGGTCTCGACGCTGATCTGTTCCACTTTGGCGCTGGCTTCCCGCACCCGTTCCTGGATTCCAGCTATCGCCCCGCTGGTGTCCACGAAAACCTCACGCATTCTTGAACGGCCGAGGACGACATGACATGGAGAGGGAGGTTTTGAGGGTTGAGGGTTTTTGGAATTCTTGGTCAGACCACGAACATGTGGCATCAGGTAGAAACCCCCCCCCCCAGCGCGCTTTGACATGGCCACGAGACGCGTAAATCAGATGATGGGGCACGCACAAGGCCAATGGCCTTACCGTGCCCGAAGCACGGAAGTGAGGGTGAAACAGTGAGTGTGCGCACGCGCGCCCATGTGGGAACAAGCGCAACGGAATAATTTTCATTTAACGGTTATTTTTTGTTTCTTATTCTGGAACATGCCCAGACTACTAGGTTGCGCGTATCTGCGTTAGCGTTTCAATATGTGTTTCCCTCGCCAATCCTGGGCCAGTCGGCCTCGAAGCGACTCCAGCCCCCATACTCGGGCTCATCGGCCAGGAACAAGGTGCTGACGACCATATCGTAGTACCCGTCGGCGGGGACTTTGCCCTGGCAGACGTTGCCTCCCATGGCGACGTTGAGCAGGATCGTCATCTCGCGCATCGGCCGGGTGCCCGCTGGGATGTTCCCCCTCATGACGGGCCTGCCGTCGATGTACCAGATCATCCTGCCCTGGCCCGGCTGGCCGTTGGGCTGGTCCCAGACGAAGTCGTACCTCACGGGGCGGGCGTGCATGTCGGGGATCTTGGTGGCCAGGACGCGGTGCTTCTGGGGCTCGTGGTGGAATCCCCAGTGGAGACACGACCTGTTTTCGTGGTCTCCGTTCCAGGTTTCGGCGATGTCGATTTCGCCGTCGGTGGGCCAGGAGAAGGGCTCCTGGGGGAGCAGCCAAAACGCAGGCCAGATACCGTCGGCGCAGGGCGACAGAATCACGGCGGTGAGCACGCCGCGGTCTCGAGCCAGCGTCTGCCTGCTCACTAGGCGGGCAGAGGTGTAGCGCTGGTCAGACGAAGGCGCCGCATTGTTTGCAAGTGCTCGGATCACCAGGCGGCCATCTGGAGTGCTGTGGTGTTCAGCTCAGGTCAGCGATAATTACCACCAAAAAAATGGCCTTTTTTTAGGGGCAAACGCACTGGAAGGCATTGGCGGGATTCGAAGTGTAGTGCTCCAGCTCCTGGTTCCCCCAGCCGTCGGGCCCGTTGCCCAGTTTGGCGTCCCAGTCGACGGTGACGGGAATGTCGGGCTGGAAGCGCGGTTGCCAGTACGGCTGTGGGGGAGGCCGAGACTGTGGCGGGGGCACGTTCGGTGGCTGATTCTGATTCGCATCGTGAGATTGGCCTTGGTCCTGGCCCCGTTTGTCGGGGTCCGCCATGAGCTGCTCAATCTCCTGTTTGGCGCGCTTCAGGTGGTCTTTCCAGCCCATTGCGACGGTTGTGACGGTTGTGGCAGCTGTACGGCGCTGTATGCTCCCGCGTGTGTGCTCGGTTATCGGCTCTCCGTGACGTGTGTGTGATGGAAGAGGACGGGAGAATCGCGATAAGGTTCTTCAACGGCCTCGTCCCGCCTTTTTGTTTTGCATCCCGCACCGCATTGAGGGCATGATGTGGCCCTGGTCGGCTGCTAACTAGTACGCGCCAGCTTGGCGTGACGTCACGCTAACATGAGGCTGTGCTGTCTTTTGACCACTGCGAGCCATCGAACGCTCTTCTGTTGGTTCATCAACCGTAAATGCCGGGACAAGCGGCACTTTGCCCAGCGGCCAAGAATGAGACCACGCCTTGGCTCGCTTGTACGGCAGACTTCTTTTGACTCATCGCTTTGCAGGAGCCAGAGCCAGAGACAGAGCCAAATTTATTCTTTCATTCTTTTCCAGTTGCATTTGCACAGCCACATGGGCGCTGTTAATCTTTGTTAAACAATCGCCACTCTTGAAGTTTCGGCTTTCTGATGCTCGCCAACTTTACCCCGCCGTATCATTAGGTGGGCTTCACCACACCTTGGCCGTAGATGCGGAAATGATCCGATGTCATCAAAATTCAACACGTGAAATTCAACAAGGCAAATACATTCAATATTCCACATGGGAGGGGTGTATTGGATTTATTCTCGTGTTTTTTTGCAGACTACCTCTGAATTCGCCGTCTGGTTGTTTTCAATTTGTCTGTGAGCTATCTGGGTCTAGGTTAGGTGAAGTTTTCAACAGAATGGCAGCCACATCTGGCCCGACCATGTATCTGTCTCTTAGGATGAATACCATTGGTGAAATAATCTTGTGCATTATAATAAAACAGATTGAGGATAACTTAATCGCCCCGTGGAAGCCTTGGCTGACGAGTGAAACGACTGTGAATGCTCATGGGAACAGAGTAAATGTATGTCTTGCATTTTCGAGTCAATAATTTTAGGCCTCCAAAAAACATTATCGTTCCTTATTCAGATATAAATATGGTATATTTAACTTCAGTAAATCAATAATTTCTAGTCTAGATCTATTTTTAAACGCCGCGCTCAGGTGCTATAAAGATTGTTAGAACTGATTGCCCTTCGTTCTAACGTGTCATCTGCTTCCGATACAGGGTCAAACGCTCCTGCTTCAAATCGAATGTTCCGTGCTGCGTGATGGATTGTGCTGATGCGTCTCTTCAACGAGGCTCCTCTTTTGTTGAGTTGAGCTGTTCTTTCTTGCTGTGTGGAAATGTCGTTCATCTCTATTGTGTCATTCTTGGGAGCATCGATAATAATATGAGGCGGGTGTGGTAAATGTGTAATAACAAGAACCGTGAAGAAAGCAATGGTGATGATTGGCAGCGGCCATGGCGTCAGGATGAATTTGCTAGTGAGCTCAGAATTGGTTGCAATCAGAGCTGTAAATCCGATGACCACGCCGATGGCAAATACAATCGCCGTGCGGAGTATGTTGAATGATGTCCACCCTCGCCTCTTTGATATCAAATGCATAATCATTAATAGAATAATGACGAGTCCGGCGCAAAGAAAGACATAAACAAAGATAAGAACCAGTCTGCTAGTGGTTTTAAGAACGGTATTCACCGCAGAGGTATCAATATCTGCATCTTCTTCATCTTCCGATTTTGATTTGCCGGATCCTGTTTCATAACTAAGCCCATAGGCATCGCTAATTGCATCTATAACAATGCTTGATACCGTAATAAACTTTTTGTGAAACAGTTGGTAAGTCGCGTTTGATGTATCCAGAGGGCTGCCCCAATAACTGTCTGGGATTGTGAGCATATCTTCGAGAGTTTTTTCCATATCCCTAGCAACATCGCCGCCTCTCGTCGCAATCTCCGATCCGTACTTGTACAGAATTTCGCGGGCAGTGCTGTTCAGTCCCGTTATTACCTCGACGGTTGTGGCACCGGACTCAACATTCTGGACCGTGGCAACGAGCTTGCTTTCGGCAGAGTGGAATGATTCAATAACCCGCCACCACAACACCCACTGGCTGGTGCCTTCAGCAAGCAAAACAAGAACAATATGGAAGGGTAAATGGATGAGTGTCCATAGCAATTGATTGATGCTCTTCATCTTTTTGTGGTGATGCATCCAGTCAAAATAAAGTTGGAAGATGATGTAAATGATGGCTGCTCCACATACGATTATGCCGCATAGAGCAGGAGCTTCAGAAATATATCAGCAGTAGGTCTTAGTATCGTAATAGACAGCACGTAATAAGTACTTACACCAAGATGTTGTAATATCCTTTATCCATGTATACTGGACAATTTTGGTAATGTTTTTGGAGAGAATAATAACGCCTGCGGCAAAGAACAAACGTTGTTAGGGTCGGATACATGGTAAGTAATGGAAAGGGAAGAGGGGTCTACCTTCGCCAAGAATGATAAGAGTTAAAAGGTTCAATCTTTCATTGAAATGTGTACCCTCGAAGCTTAATGTCTGGGATATAATCGAATGGACAATAACTGCTGCCATTTCAAAAAAGCCGACAACATACCAGATGCCAAGTAACCTGTCATCGGCATTCTCAATATCAATCGAAGCGCAGATCAAATACACCCCGGCAGGAATCATATGCAATATAACGGCGATGATCAATGTAATTCGACTCCGCGAATGATGGCGTGCATGATACAATACCAAGGCATACTGAATGCAAAGAACGGCCCGAGATGACATGAGGCAATATGCTGACATTGTTAGTTGGCTACATCCAACTTAAAAAGGTCTCCACTCACACATTGCTTTAAATATGGGGGCAACAATTCCGTCTTGCCCGAAAGAAACACCAGTGACTGCAAAGCCAATCATGACACCAAGATGACAGGCACGAGCCAATCGCTGCATTACTCCATCATGACAGAACCTGGCATCATAGACGGTGGTTACAAGCCAAGTCATCCAGAGGAGCCTAGAGAACCTTCTGTATTAGAGGCAAGATAGGGCAATGATAGAGTAATAGGGGCCTGGGGCAAGAAGGTAAAGACATGGAGCAAGGGTGAGAGACGTACAAGAAGTAAACAATAAAGGACACCAGATTATTTGTATCGATGATGGGATGGGCGGTAGCAAAGACATTAAGATTAGCCACAAACCACAAGTCGTAGAACAACTACAATGCAATTAATGATCACGACGATACGGAATCTTCGGATGTATGGGGCATACCTCAGATGTGGATGCGCCCTCTCTCTGTCATTCATTAGCTCTGGACCAAAGGTAGATTAATGCCGACGGGAGAATGGCTTTTACCTTACGAAACTGCAGTGGCGAAATTTTTCCATCGTCATCCTTGCTCGCTCGCGTTGGTTCATCGATGTCACTGTGTCCAGAATGGAGCAAATGTTCTCCGTCACCATCCACTGCGACGGGGTTCTGGGTCAGGCCAAGGTTGGAGCTGGCAAAACGAAATGTGGCGCGTGAGGGTTTGAGTTTGTAGCCCTTTGGAGCCGTAGAATCATCCCCATCGCTGCCGTATGCTGTCATGATTATTGTTGAATGGCCGCCTTCGATGTACCGGACGATGGTTGAGGACCAAGGGCTGGTGCGCTAAGCCTGACCGGTGCTGAAGCGTGGGATCGGGGTTATATATCTAGCCCCTTTGTGCTGGCCCCCGGCTCAGAATCCGGTCTCTCCGACCAGTTCGAGCCCAAGCCTTTACCAGGGCTCTATTTTTATAGGCCCGCAGCCCAGTTTCAGAGCCTCCTTTATCTTGCCATGGGTCCTAGCACGACATTGAGGCCTCAGGGCCCAGGGCCAGTTGTGACTGGGACAGTGGAGAGGCGTGGAGAGTAGTTGATTGTGAAAGCATGCTTACCAGTAGTCTTAATGTATATGCTTCTTCAGTAATGTTAATTGGATTACGAATTGCGGCGCACGCGCCACGCAACAATCTCGTCGATCTGGCAATTGATTCGTATACAATGTTAAGCTTTGATGAGTGACTGTCGTGTCCAACTTTCATTGACTCTAATGTGGCATTATTACTGCAAGGAAGATTACGAAGACAAAAGCTCGATCGCATGCGCTTCTCATGCTTGAACACCGCCTTTAGAAGTGATGCATATTATACGACTTGGAATAGATCGGATAGTCTCGCCGAGGTCATCACAGCCACCCTCAGCTCAATGCATTGAAGCTAAACAATGCCAACGCAGAGAACGTGCTACCTATCTGAGGTGGCAAAGACAGCCGGCGCTTTTTTGAAACACAGGGCTTGCATCCGGACAAGAAAGCGAGACCGAAACCGAAACTTTGGTCTTGGCGCATTTTTGCCGATCCGAATTTTCAAACTCGATCTCGGTCCCTTGGAAATGCATCACATAAAGAAAAATACTCGCTATTTCTCAGTAAAACAGAGGCGAAACGTTCCAGCCATCTCCCATGCACATTGAAATGCTCTGATGGTTACGTCCATCTTGTGACGACTGGCACCTATAATACATAGCTCTGGTGTCTTAGTTGAGGGTGGGGAAACAGGTCAATGGACACCAAGATGCGTTAGCTGGCATCCCACTTAGTACGCGCCTCTAGTAGTTATTATGATTAATTTAATTTAATTTTATTATTCTTTAATACTATGGTCTTATGAAAGGTTTATCTGGATATATCTTACATTGTAACTAACCAATCAAAATATATTTTATCTGACTACTTTTTATCCATATAGCTACCTACGAATTAGCTAGAGTCATAGAATAAAGTAATGACCTGGTTATTTATAATATTGCCATAAGACACGCATAATGGACATCGTTGTAATCACTACGGTGCTATTCGTGGGGTTGTAATACTAGTCATCGCAACAGCTGACCGCTAAGGCAAACGATCTAACAGGATTGGACGCAGTCGTCGTAGTAACCCTATGGCACACGCTTGCATGTAACCCACGATAGCCCAACGAGACCCCCTTGAATTCCCTAGCTATCGGTGGTGTTGCAATCGCGCAACTTGCAAATGATGAGTGAAAGCATAAAGATCCGATCAGCTTAGTCAGCCGTTTAGTGCCACTCCCTGTGCTGACAACATGCAATTACGGTCACGGTGGCAATGAGCCCATGGTTGCTGAATTGCCGCACCTTCGTCGGTTTGCGGCTTAAATTGGAACCCCAGAACTGCGTCTAGTCTATCTCCATTTTTTCTCCATGTCTTCCGCCACTGGAACCATGCGCAGGTTCCATAAAAAGTCCAGGCTGGGGTGCAAACAATGCAAGTTGAGACGAAGCAAATGCGATGAGGCGCGACCTTTGTGTGGCAGATGCGTCCGATCAAGTCTGCCATGTTCCTTTCTCACCGAGACAGCCACGCTACCGTCGCACTCTTCCCCGTCTATAGTCGCCCAGCCGCCCGTCCCGTCAGACCCGTCACTCAATGAGCGCTATGGGTCGCTTCACCTCCGTCTGCTTTACCACTTCCAACACGATCAGTATCACCATACGAAAGTACTGCATCCCGGGTTGAAGGACATACAGGGACTGTTTATCCAGGCAGGCTTTGACGCGCCGTACCTGATGGATGAGTTGCTTGCGTACGCGGCAGCACACAAGAGCACACTCGACCCAGAGACGAGGGAGCGCTACGTTTTCGAGGCTACTAGGTTACAAACTCGAGCCCTGGTGTCGTACAACGGTGCACACAGGGAAATCTCAAAGGCCAACTGCCTGCCCATTTTTATTTTCTCGTCACTGCTGAGCCACCACATCATATTTTGTATGAGCTCAGCTGTGCATGATGGTCTTGATGCCCTCATCGATTTTCTGACACGTTCCATCGCAATTCACCGTGGACTTATTGAAATCGCGAGGGTATCGTGGCCCATGTTTCCCAAAGAGGTTCAAGAGAGGTTGATGCGTAGCTGCCGACGCGACTTTGCACCGATTCCGAGCGGCCCTGATTCCAGAGGGGAATGCAATGCTCTTTTAACGAAACTCTACACGGCTGACTTGGAGCCTGAAACCATGAGCTCACTCTGCCGCACTGTCGAGGTCTTGCAGGATCGATTTGACACCATATACACCAACAATTCACATGCGATGTGGGCTGCAGTTCAGGATTGGCTGGCTGCTATACCAAAGGACTACGTCAAACTTTTAAAGGAGAAGAAACCAGAGGCACTGGTGGTCCTCGCGCACTTTGCGGTTCTGCTGCACCATGTTGCTGAGCACTGGTTCGTTGGAGATCTTGGTATACGCCTGATTAGTCTGATCAGTAACCACCTAGGAACCGAGTGGGACGCCTGGATGGAATGGCCAATTCGCACTAAGGATGGTTTATTTTAAGAACACCATAAAACATATCAGTTAGTGCAGAGTCAGACGTAAAGCTTATTGTGAAGGGCTTGTGCTGGACTTGTGCCGAGACGATTCTAGGGCCAGGTTACTACTATCATAATGTCTGTTAACTTGCTGGCTTCTTACTTCTTGCTTCATGAACATGACCACATTGTAGAATTATGCTTTGATTTTTGTTTTTAAGGAACACCACTGAGCCACAGTGACCGTAGACCCACTTGAGAAATGAAATGGGACGGAGACGGTGCAAAATGGTCGCAACCAACAGACATCAGGATGGCAACTGCTATTGGCCCAAAAGCACTGATGACTAGCACAAACACTTTCTGCGGTGTGTATTTCAGGGTCTGACCGCCCATACACTGAAACGGCTGCTACTCAGTGTCTTCAACATCCTATTTCCATTTCATCACTCGCAACAATGTGCGAGGAACAAATATCCAAACATCTTCGATTTGGCTTTGGTACCTGGACCAAGTTCGAAATCCCCATCTCTGAGCCCATTAAACAATCCTTATTCAACCCTCTTGCTCACTGGAAAACGTCCTTTACTAGCGTCTGCTATGGAAAAATCGAAGAGTTTCCAGGAGAATGCTTGCTTATTGTCGGCTGGAAATCACCTGAAGCCTATCGAGAGTTCAAGGATTCACCTCATTGTGAAGAATTAATGAATAATATACGGTGCAATTCTTTACGCGGCAATGAGCCGCAGACGAACATCACCATTTTTTCAAACACAATGTTTTTCACAGGATTCGGGCCTAACACCGAGATTGTAACTGGCTACGTGCCTATCTCTGTTTCAGCAGAGAATCAAAAGGCAGCAATCGAAGTCATCCGACTTGTACATACGCCTTCCAACGGAATACCTGATTCAATCGCCTACAAAAAGCCCCCGCGCTTTGGATGGATCCACGGTACACAGACTTGGGCTGGGCAGGAAGTCTTGCATGCATATGGTGCAATAGTTGGCGGAGCAAGGAGAGTGAAGAGAAGTTCAAAAATACGGAGAAACGACATGACCCTGGTGATGGGCCTGATAAAATCCTTGCCGAAGAAGAGTTTGAAAAAAACGTAAAGCGTCTTGGTTTTACTGGCTTACAAACATACCATGTAGACTTCACCAGGATCTGTAGGTGAAATCTTATGATATATTGATAGTAACCAAAACATGTCGACCCAAGCATGTGAGAAAACGAATCAGCTAAGATATGCTGCCTGAATATCACAATGCATACTGAGTTTTAATTGAACTAGCCCCGTCGGGGGTGGCTCCAATAAGATCTAGCGGAATCCAAAAATCTTTAATCAAGTTCCAAGATACCAGCTATGTGCTCCCTCAAATACTAGCTGATTTCAACTATCAAGACCTCAAAACATTGAATCCCATAGCATCTTCTAATACGATATTTGCAACCAGCTCCGTACATGTATGTTGCAAACAATCGCCGCTGTGTCTCAGCCGTGAAAGAGACTATCCTAGGTATCCATCCCGATGTCTCATGTAGACGAAGAAGCCTTAACCTTTGCCTCTTTGTATGCCTTTATCTTCAGTCGAAACTCTGTTCCTTCTTGTGTATCATTTTGCTGGTAGACCTTGACTATCTTGCTTCCATCCTCATTAAAGTCCAGAAACCACGCAAACATCCGACTGAACTTGCCGCCATCATTGAATGTACCGCTCAGTTCGGATCTCAATGCGGCCTTCTTGTTTGCCGTGTCGACGGTAAGATCAAACATCTCATGCGCATCGAAGTCATAAAACTCCATCGTTCCGAACTCAGTCTCATACTGAGTGGGGGTCATTGAAAAGTCTGCCGGCAAGCCCGCTGATTTTAGAAAGTAAGACGGGCCAAGGTATCGCACACAGTCGTCGGCCAGGTGAGTGGATAAAAGGCGCATGTTCTTTGCCTGGCTGGCATCTAGGTAGGACTTGAGGAACCCCTTGGTGGTTTTCTCGATGGTCTGAGCAAGTGCCGACATGTCTGCGAGTATAAAATAGAGTGATTGAACTTGATAGTTTTGTAGATGGATTTAATTTGAAGAATGCCTGGAACTTGGACGCCGAAGCGAACCTTTTAAATATTCAGGCGTGCCATACCGATAGGTCTCTCAGTGCTATTGGTGTCATGTTACTCCAACCAACAGTACCTCTGTACGACGATACGATTTTACGGACATGGTATGCGAAGGCCCACACAATGCCCCACATACTAGCCAGTAATCCAATCAGAACTCTCAATGTACGATTGTACGATCTTACATAAGCTCAATTCAGGCCCCCTGTACTGGAAGCGATCCGGGCCTGCACTTGACACCCCAGTTCTCAAGCGCAAGAACAAAATGGTGAACTTGAACGAAAACAGAATTAACCCCTGCCCGATCAAATGACGGTGAATCACAGCTCGGAATAAATATCTTCCATGAAGGCCATGTCTTTAGTTTTCAGTCACGTGTCATCATTTGGGTTAACTTGAACAATGAGATTTGTCCTTCAGCACGAAAAGCAGCCATTCTAAGGGACTCAGCCATGGTCATAGTTGGGAAAACTGGAAACTGTCATCGTGCATTCGAATCGATAACACAATCGCTATGGCAAATCTTTCGGTCGCCGGCCTCGTGTCCTCCGTGCTCGACGTTGTTCATGCGACCTTGTCACTGTTCACTAGCGTTGGCAGTAACAAAGTGATAGGAGTTCTAACAATCTTGGAGCCTGATATCGAGACACTGGAAAAGCTCATAGCCAGAGTTCATTCTCTTCAAAGTGAACATTGAACTGGGTTTAGGCTCATCTTTCGTAAAGCACGTGGACGGGTCTGGTGAAAAACCCGAGATAGACCCCGAAATCTTGACTAACGGTTCTTGCACGACTTTGGTTCAAGGGGCCGGCCACATAAATGATCTCCAAGCCTCACTTCTATCTCTGGCTGAAACACAACTTCCTCTAATAATGGGAACAGAGTATACCGGTGTCGTCCTCCAATGTCCTACAAGTCTGTATGAGAATGACGAGACCTTTGATGGCATTGACCAGATGGCTGATGCATATGGAATCTTAATTGGCACTCGATTTATCGAGAAAGTGCTGCTCGGTCTTCACAGAGCTGATGTTTGAGTTGTATGAACCGTGAAAGGGCAACGAATATTAAAGTCTATTCTACAAGCTATGAAGGTCACAGGCTACATTAGAGATGTTCGAATATTCTATATTCGCTAGAAGTCTCCAGAATGCCAACTCAGGAACGAGTCCATACTACCCAAACCGGAAATGGAGAGAGGCACGCTGGTCAGCATAATGAGTGAGCAGTCTTTAAAAAAAGACCCCGCTTTCCTCTAGCCGCTTATCGCTATTTTGTCCGCTGTGTGGCCTGGTGATCAGTTCCTAAGGTAGCATAGTTATTGGCACATTTACTCCCCTAATTGCGTAGATCACGGGATATTTGAGTGGGCTTAATCCACAATCTGATCCGTGTCATCGCGCATGTGGGTGAAGAAATGCATGGCGCCGACCGATTTCCCCAGACAGGGACCGGGAATTGATGAAATGGATGGAATCCAAAAATGGGTTAAATAGAAGCGCATGTTTTATTTCATTCTACTCCTAGATAATTCACTTTCCCGCAACCAACGAAATTTTGTTTTCGCAATGTGCTCCATGTGCCATTCTTTACCACTGTAGCCGCTGTAAGATCCAATAATTCCCATGTAGATTCTCACTGGCTGCTCAAATTAACCGCTACCGAATTTCCATTTACGCAATCATCGCCGTCAGCGATGCTTACTTGGTGGGAAGATGATGATGCACCCACACACCCCGCAGGCGAAGTCAGAAGTCGCCGATAAGCCCGTTTCCAAATCCGGCCTGATACGATTATGTAGAAACCATATCCTCAAACAATTCTTGACCTTTCATCACCTTATTTTGTTCATGAAAGTCTTCGGCGACTCCACCTTATTCGTGTCACAACGCTGATCGAATATGACGACCGTAGAATTGTACTGCGTGGCCCCTCGATGCGGCCTCTGCCGCTTTCATTTTGTCAAGGGCGAAACCATCATTGCTGGTGAGAACCCGACGGATACCAGAGTTCGACTTGATGATGTCACCTAACGACTGCAGTAAAAAGAGACGGCGAGCTCTCCGAGGCGTTTGATTGCGAGGCACCGGTGGATTTTAGAGGAAACACATTTTACATCGTGTGCCATAGCACCTCTGCGCGGGAATGTTACCACGAAAAGAGGGCGGTCGGGTGCCACCTCGACTGCCTCAAATTGCTACCCAAAAGCTCGCCTTGGGAGTTTATGAATGCCGTCTCTTACAACTTTGAGCCTCCGAAATCGCTGGATCATTTCCGATTCAAGGTGCTACAGTATCAGTTAGCAGAAAATCTGAAAACGCCAACATACCTACCCATGGAATTGCGCTTCAAGATGGCCAAACACTTGCTTCACCAGTACGCCGCAGGTCTGGCCACCGCCCTACCATTCCGTAATGCTAAATCAGTGGCCCGAATTGAAGTTTCGAGAGAAATATGGGCTACGGCTATTGAGTTTGAAAATGCCAAATACCTCTCATCTTTGACAAACGATCAGGGTCACAGCCAGAATGAGGGCATTGCTGAGAGAGTTCTATCTCCAAATTCGGACGACGTGATAGATGCTCTGTATATCCGCGAAGACCAATGGGGATTGCACAAAGTGATTTTTGGCAGTTCATGCGAGGCACCCAGGGCTGAGGCGTCTCCTAATGCGTGGTGGAAAGCATTGTCAATCCCCAATTCACATTCAACACTTGAGGCTCAAGCAGACGTATGTCCTACTCCCAAAGCATTAACCACCTGCTAATTATCAAAAAGGGCATCAAGATACACAGTATAGTCAGTGTTAACGGACATGACCGTATTTCTAGTGACGACGTCGTGTCCTGGGCTCTTCCTCAGCCAATCAACCACAGATTAAATGTATATCCATTTTACCGAGATTTCCGGTCGCATCCTCCCCCAATTCGAATGGCCTTGCTCCGATACAATGCCCCGAATATTACAGGATATTCAGTTTGTTGTAATCCAGCTCCCATTGGAATCCATGCCCATGTCGCAGGCGAAGATATGTCATTTTATGAAGCAGGATCAGAGTTATCGATATGGATTCATCTGCCATTAGACCCATCTGAACTAATATCGGAGATTTGGATGCGCACAGATGGTACCAGCCACACAAAACTGGCCCTTCTTCTGAGAACTAATCAACAACGGACTTGTTTGATGGGTGCCCGACTATCCCCGATTTCTGCACATGCTTCGTGGACGCTCCTAGACAAGCCAGAGGGGAAACCTGGTCAGTTCTTCTTTGACAGTTGTGCCCAGGGAATCAGGAGCCTAGCATTTGAAACGTCTCCGCAACCTGGTTCAAGCGATGTCGAGGCATTACTTCCAAGGACAGTGTCGGAATTCCCTCGGAATAAACACAGAGATGGTCTTTTTTACTCCTCAGCCTCCCTCGAAGATATCAGGTCGCTGAGCGTCTGTCGGCGTCAGATCCAATATCAACCATCCATCATAGGGCTTCTTCTTCGCTACAGTGATGGACGGGTGGCGTGTCTTGGGCAAGTCCGACTGGACTGTCTCGATGAATCCGTTGTGGTGGCAGAAGACTCACAAGGTCTTTGGCTAGGATTCTCATTCACAGATTCAGGGCACCCACATGTAGTGGACATTGCATTCAGCGTTCCTGCTCAGGACACCACATTTCAATGGTTTGATCTGACTTGGGATGGATTATTGGAGTGGTGGTTCTCTGGCTACGACTGCCAAGTAGCGTACAAGGGCCGAAAAAGTGCTACCAGGCGATAGGCCGTACCACGAATAAGATTCGTCTTCTAAAGACACCTTGCATTTACAGACATTGTCTTCCCCATTATTTGTATTATTCTTGTTTTTGTTGATTCATTCTCTTGTTAGGCTATATGCTATCGTTGTTGACCTTTATGAGCAGCAGGGGCATCTCAATTGCAAGCATCAGTTTATTATACTACCAACCCTGCAAATGTTAAGAGCCTTCATTCATCCTCATCCTCCCTATACTAAGTTCATATTATGACCCATAATCATCATACCCCGATTGTTGAAATTCATAATAGCCCGAACCGACTTCTTTAGTCTTATTTCCATTCGGCAATGTCACCAGTGCCTTTGAGTTGGGCGGCACCCACAGATTCAGAATGAATTGGCCACCTTCAATCCACCACTTGGCCCGGACTTCTCCATATCCGCTCACAAACTTAGTGTCGGCGCTGGTGATGTTACCACCTGGCACAGGAGCCACCTCGATAACCTTCCAACCTGGCTCTGCGGGGGAAATTCCACCGATAGTTTGATGAATCCAGTCTGCAACTGAGCCGAAGGCGTAGTGGTTGAAGCTCGTCATTGAGCCTGGGTTCACACTTCCGTTTGCCAAAAGACTGTCCCAGCGCTCCCATGTAGTGGTGCCATTTTGAACCACCTGGTACAGCCACGAGGGAACCTTTGTCTGCAGAAGCATCTTGTAAAAGTCGTCGGTTGCACCAATGCGCCGAAGAGCAGGTCCGAGGGCAGGGGTACCAGCAAATCCAGTACCAACAAGGTAATCATTCTCTTCAACCAGCTTCTGAAGCGTGTTGGCAGCGGTTTCGCTCTGTTCACCGTCGGTGTAGAGACCAAACTCAATGGCCAGGGAATAGGCGGTCTGAGTTCGATTTGCAAGCTCCCCATCATCCATCCAGGACTTTTGGAAGGCTGTCCGGAGCTTGCTGTGCTGTTCGTTGTAGGAATCTGATTTATCCTCCTGTCCTAATGCGCTGGAAATATTTCTCAAGAGTTCAGTCATTCGAACGAGGTAGGCATCTGCAACAAGGTATGCTGCAGTAGTTGCGGCTCCAGGGCTGTCGGCGGGTGCCTTGGGATCCAACCAATCTCCAAACTGCATACCGCTTCTGTTCCAGAGGCCATCTTCCTTCTTCGGGATTCCAATATTTACCCAATTGCTTGCTTGGTCATACTGCTCCTCCAGCATGCCTCCGTCTCCAAAGAACCTATACAGATTCCAAGGATTCGCTACGGCGACATCACCCCAGACTGCAGCGGCCGGATTGGCACCATCAGGTGGCAGGGTCGGCACATAAAAAGGTACAATCATGGAATTATTCCTCTGCATTTCTGACCAGACATCTCTGTGCCATCCGCGCCAAAACCCTGCAGTGTTGAATAGGAAGTTGGCAGTGGGGCCGAAAGCATGGGCATCTCCGGTCCAACCCAGACGCTCATCACGCTGAGGGCAATCCGTAGGAATGGAAAAGAAGTTTCCCTTCATAGACCACAATACATTGGTGTGGAACTTAGTGAGGAGCTTATGTGAGCACTCAAACCATCCAGTTCGCTCCATGTCGCTGTGGATGACGATGGCTGTCACAGCATCGCTATTCAATGGAGTTTCCTCGGGCCATCCATCAATTTGCACAAACCGGAAGCCATGGAAAGTAAAGTGCGGCTCTAATGTCTGTACTCCCTCTCCGTTCAAGATGAATGAATCTGTGGCCTTTGCAGTTCTCAACGGTCGCAGAGCAAGTTCGCCGTCCTCGAGCACTTCAGCATGATGCAAGGTGATGTTTGTGCCTTTTGGGCCTGAAACCTGGAGTCGAACCCAACCGACAAGGTTTTGGCCAAGGTCAACAATGGTCTTTCCGGAAGGAGACTTGAAGATTGATTCTGGCTTCCTCTCCTCAACCTTACGGATGGGTGGGCCATCCGGAGGAGTGAGTGTACCTTTCAGCGGATCCAGTTCCTTGGTTGCAAGCCAATTGTCACCATCAAAACCGGCAGATGACCAGCCTTTGATGTCAGATTCCAGTGTCGAATCATATGTTTCACCATCGTAGATTTGAGACGAAACGATAGGACCCAAGTTGGCCTCCCAGGTAGTGTCGGTTGGAACAGTGAGGGTAGATCCATTGTTAAAGGTCACTCTGAGGAGAGACAGCAAACCAATTGTATCTCCCCAAAACTCTCGCTGTTCTTCCCAGGAAAGCTTTCCGGAAAACCATCCTTCTCCGACGGTCACTCCGATAGCATTGTCTCCTTGGCTGAGCAGCTTCGTTACGTCGTGGGTGTCGTAGACATGACGGAAATTGTACGACTGCCAGCCAGGGGCCATGACGGCATCGCCAACACGATCGCCATTGATCTCTGCTTCATATAATCCCAAAGAGGTGATGTAAAGCCTTGCAGACTTGAACGGTGCATCCAGATTAAATTCCTTGCGGAAGTAGATAGGCCGCTTCGTCGCGTTCTTTTCTGTCTCTCGGTCTGCTGCAATGGGCACAGCTCCGGCCCAGTTTTTGGACGACAAAAGACCCGTTTCGACAGTCACCCAGTCGGACCATGGTGTCGAAGGCTGGCTGCCTTTGCCATGGGCCCTTACTCTGACTGAGGCTTGCTCAGCAGCATCGAGTGGATCTTCAGGCCATTCAACGTACAAAGACACGGATGAGTTGAAGGTGTGTGACTTGGGCTTGTTGTCCGATCCGCGAAGAATTTCCAGATCATAGGCGCCTTGCTCCCAATCTTCCGCGTTGCCGTCAAAACGCCAAGAAATTCGGGGTTCCGTCTCGGCAATTCCGAGAGCCACACGATGGTGCTCGAATGAGAGCTGCGAGATGGACACCGCCATGGCGACAATCAACAAAGTTGCTCTAAAATCCGCTACTCATGGATTCTACAATAAGATTTTCCAATTAAATATTTACCTTCTTTTATACACCATTCAATGGGCACAAAACCGCCTGGTCTCGCAAGACATTGACCCGAGCATAGATGATCAGGACGCAAAATCTTGGTCGGTCTGATGATCCGGAAACCCCATTACAGTCACTTCCAATGCGGGGATGGCACAGATCCCCACGGGGGAGCAGAGTGCGGGGGAACATTCACTTCCTCATATGGAAATTGTTGCGGTCATATCCCTCGGCAGGGCCTGCCGGGAAACCCGGACAATGGAGTCATTGAGTAATAAGAATAGAGTTAATCTCCCGCAATCGGTCCGACGCCTCGTCTTCCTCTGCCCCGGGTAGCGAGATATCCTTGCACCTCGGGGTCTGATACTACGCCCCGTAAACAATCTCGTTTGACTGGTTCATGGCACGGGAGATCGCTGACACGAACTGCGGGGTTTGTGGAGTTATCAGTTGGCTGGTTAAGCTTAAAATGAAGCTGTAGGGACACGGCACCGGATCTCCATCGCAAGAACAGCTTCTTGTCCGTTAGAAAGTAAAGATTTTCTGCTCCTCAATGATTATTTTTTTTCGCGTCAATTACTAGTTAGCCCGGGGGTTCTTTTCTCATCCCGCTCATTTCCTTGTAGCCCTCGTTCTTGCGCACTCGAGAACACTTAAAATATAAGTCACATTTGGCATGATACATGCCAAAACCACTTGAAAGTTCCACACCTTATGAATGTATGCACAAGACTTCAATGCTTCGATTTATTTATTGTAAATCACATTTTCGCTTGCAACTACACAGTTAAAAGTATATGTGCGCCATGCAGTAGACGGTTCCAGTAATGCACGAGTCCAGTTGGCGGGGGCTTCATATGGCTATTGACATAGCTAGTCTTGTGAGTGCACAAGCCCAGTGTCGACAAAGCATCCACAACTACCTCGAGGGGGATGTTTTATGTGGATCAGACAGCCGGAGCAGCCAATACGCTGAGTTAAATAATCATCAAACGGTTCTACTCACAATTAATCACATCCAAATATTAAAAGGGGTGACAATTTTATTCATCGATGTAACCGACACATGCCTTCAATGACTACTCAGTTCGCATTCTTTTATCCACAACGTTCCACAACAAACGGCGCGTGTTGATTGTTTTCTTTGTTCATCTATTTATTTAGTTCTCTATTACAGCATAGCCAACTCAGAACATTAATCAAATAAACTTTGTATGAATGAACATCATGAAGAGAGGTACCCTAAAAGTGAATAGCCAGAGCATAGTTTGGTTTGGTGTCTACATCAGTGATTCAAGCATCTCAACTCCTATTGAATGATTTTGAATTCCATAATTTCGCCTCATATAAAGTACTCTGCCCACCTTCTATCTCTCTACCCAGTTCTTTCTTATGTGCATCCTGGCACAAAACTCACAAACAGTAAATATGCCACAACAGCCAAAGCCGAGACCCAGACCAAAGCCGGGCCCAGGACCAGGACCAAGCCCAGGGCCAGGGCCGAGCCCACAGCCTAGCCCAAGTCCGAGTCCGAACCCCAGCCCTCATCCAAGCCCCTCCAGATAGTTTGACACTATCAAAAGCAGCGGAGGCAAAGGAAAGCTATAAGTAGAAACAGCAATTAGACAAATTTTATATTCTACTTATTTGTTTCAAACAGAAGTTCGTCTTGATAATTAAACCCATGATATCAAGCTAAGTGATAAAACTCTTGTTCAAATTATGCCTAGACCAAGAGAGTCGCAATAGCTAGTCCATTGGCTCGCCCATCTAAAGTACTCCCTATTTCTAGCAAATAGTAAGTAGGGCCATTAACCTAGCCATAAAAAGTATTCTCTCGCAATAATTCAGACATGATCTTGTTTGCTTCCCAGATGTATTACGTAGCAATTCCTCATCAAACTACTCCGCGAAACCCGCCTTAAACCCATCTCCTCTATGCATTCCAGGAACATTCAACCCTCTTATTGGATACTCAAATCATTTTTCTCATGTTTATGACTCGTAAAACAGATACTAACAAATTGGCTTGTAATGAAGACATGATAAGCCCAAACGTGGAGAATGTCGGAATTTACGTTCCGCTACTACTGACCAACACCCCACTTCGCCGCTTGGATTCGTGCTGATGCGACCCGGATTGTAACATGGTTAGGAGATGGCTGACAGTTGCGGAATCTATAAATTCTGGTCATTTGGCAGCAGATCGAACTTTTCAACTTGACATACAAATATTTATTCTTACTCTGTACTGCAAGTTCTCTCCATCCAGTTCCCATTCCCTCCCTACCATCACCATGTCTATGCGCCAATATGCCTATAAGGGGTTTGGGGAAAACAATTTGAAAAGCCATTGGTACTCTTCAGCTGTACGAACCGGTGATTTCATCCACTGTGCCGGTCAAGGTCAGAACTTCCGTACAACCAACGTTGGCTAGCCTGTCTACTCACACTTTGAACGATAGGTGGCTACCTGGATGACAAGGGAACTCAGCCCAAGACTGTCGTCGAGCAAATTGACTTGGCCTTTGTCAATGTAGACAAGGCTCTCAAGGATGCTGGTGGAAAGGGTTGGTCACAGGTTTACAGAATCAATTCGTTTCATGTTCAACTTGATGAAGAAACACAGGACGCAATGGTCCGTAACTTCAAGAAGTGGATGCCCGAAAACCATCCCACTTGGACGTGTGTACAAATTGGTCGTCTTGGGGGGCCAAATATGTGGGTTGAAATTGAGGTATCTGCATTTGACCCGGAGGGTGCCAAAGAGGCAGGGACTAGCAAGGCCTAGACATCGATCTTCCGTGATATTATCCTATAATCATTTACAGCAGCTAGGTTTGCTTTTCCATGAAATATAAAAAGTCGAAATTATGAAGTGGGGCACATGGAGAAGGTCTTGGGTTTGTGAGCACAAAGTATTCGCCACCCTGCGTCCGCGATGGTAGATGTTTGTTCGTCCAGTTTAGTTGTTACATTTGCAACAATACGGCTTTATTCGATGCGCATATTCTTGACTTGAATGCATATCTCGACCTCGCACCCTATTCTAACACACAATCATCATTAAGATACTGCAGCCACTGTGTGCCTCGATGGAGTCGTCCCAGCATTTCAACAGTGCACACGCTTTGCCTAATAGGGAGGCAAATCGAGTGACAGGTGATAAAGTCGGGGATTGCACGGGCCGTCTAAAAACAGATTAGCGCTCGCTCAGTCATCTCCCAGGGCGATAATTAGTGGCTTTACTGCTGTTCTTCGCCCTCTTCTTGTGATCTTCAATCCTGTCGTTGTATAATAATTTTGTGCTCGGAAAAGTTGGGTGTTGGGTTACATTTTCACCACTCTGTTTTATTTCATCAGCATCGTCATTAATTCCGAAACACATCTACACCTAGCCTGTTTAATGCCTTTAACGCGCCCGGCAGGACCCCACAAACGCTCACGAGCCGGTACCTATCCTCATGTCAATCATCCTCGTTCAATGGAGTCGTTGACCAATTCATCCCAGGTTGCCACACATGTAAAGTCCGAAAAGTCCGGTGCGAGGCGATTTCGCTTCACCAAGCTAGCTCTGATAACAGCACTACTGGAGCCTCATCTCTCGACTGTGCCAACTGCAAGCGCCTTGGCTTCCAATGTCGATGGCAACCACCAGCCTCGGGAGAGCACTATGCACCGCCACCCAAACGCAGACGCACAATCGGACGTCGTGGGCGTGCACCAGATCATAGCGATAATGACAATGCTCCGCTTGAGTCAAGTATCCACGAACAAGAACCTCGTCAAATCGAAGCCGGTGTCGGCCAACAGCGAACCTCTGCTTTGTTGTCTGCTGAACATTCACAGACTTTCCTCTCTGTTCCGGCTCCAGGGGTTAACGGGAATTCTTTCGATAACGTTCTCCTTGGCCCTGATATGAACCTTCACTCTGGCTTTCTGGACCTAAATCTAGCAGGCGAAGGACTGGACTTTATTCCTCTTCCCGTCATAGACCCTTCGATGTTATCCCATGCCAGTCAAACAATAGGATCAGCCGAATGGCCGATAGCGGTTGAGGTTCCAGACATAGAACCTTACTACCAAACGATCCATGATGACGACCAAGGCTCTTCTGATCATGGGGGCTCGTCCTCTCTTTCGGTCAATGATGGCAATCATCAACTTATCCAACACTACCTCGAGGTAATGAAAGGCTACTCCAAAATTGATGAGCGTTCAAAGGAAACCAGCAACCTCTTCATCTCCACTTTTTCTCAGTCACTCTCCTTCCCACCTCTCTTCCATGCTATACTCGCTTTCTCGGCGGCTCACTTGTCATTGGAGGACAAGTCATATGTCAGCCAGGCAGTCTCCTTGGACAAGGTCGCTGCCGAATCATTTTTATTATTTAGAACAACCCATTCTAATGAAATTGAAGGCCTGCTCTCCGCCTTGTTTGTTCGAATAAAAAAGGTTCACGTCATGGGTGACAGGGCCGACTCCTTCTTGGAACTAATGTCCATAGCCGCCGACATCGTATCCTCGGATCAGGGTAGACATGTCTTAGAAGAAACCTCAAGCCTTACCCATCGAATAATTATTCGTCTCGCTATCTTGGATGCCCGGGCTTCCTGTTACCGCCTTGGTGGCGGTGCGTTGGTCGAACAATTGAGACAATTACCATCATTTTCTTGCGTCTTCTCTCCGGACTCTCCCGATCATATGGCATCACTTGGGGCCGTGACCAGTTTGCTTCGCGCGAACACATTTCGAATACGAGTGGCTGAACTTGATGTGCAACTCAATCGACAGATGGAGGGCGAATTTGTCGCTTCGCCACCCATTCGCACACAAACCGTTCTGTCGCTCTATGCAGATATTCAACAGGAGATTAATAGATGGGAACAGTCAATCACTTCTTCTGACAAAATGGGTTCGAAGACCTCTGCTGGCGAGGATGTGCTTGATTCACCAACCTATAGCTCATATGCTGTTCTGTCCGCGCTCCACTCTGCATCCTTGTACCTTTATCATATTTTTGTGAGACATGCTCATTTCGCATTCATATTGTCATTCCGTACCAAATGCTAATAGATACAAATAGCCTGTACCATCGTTTAATCCAGAGCCTTCTATATCAGCAATACTCCGATACCAGCTACGAGTCCATCACGACGATTCGCGAGCTGGCTCACCATCATCAATCCTACCATCATCATTGTTAGTAGCTGGCTTGATAACCAGTGACCCGATTCATCGTGACTGGATTATTGGAGTCTTCAAGAAGGGTGAGAGATGGGGAGGGTACATTCGCAAAGGGCGAGAGCTTCTTGAGGCATTATTCAGGACACAATCCGCATCCAATGATTTAGATGTCTGCAAGACCATGGACCAAGTTACCGGTCGCTTCATCATCTGAGAATTCGATCAATCAATCTTCAAATACATCTCTGTAGGCTAGCTATTTGTGCACGAAGAGGGTGGCTATCACTGTTTCGGCCGATTATATGAAGACTTTTTATGGTTTGAAGTTATCATGGTTGAAACATATGTGGACAAAGTCGTCCGTTTATATGGACTTGTCAAACAATCCTACATGCCCCCCAAATTTTACTCCGGTAGTATGTTCTTTGTCAATGTTGAAAAGACAAATTTAGCCAGTCGAAAATCACTGTTTGAGTTTTTGGCTATGTGATGTCTGGCCGTAAAACGCTAAAAGGCCAAAGTTGTAGGCGCATTCTTTGACAACAATTATCCCTTCAAGTACGGTAAGCCTGCACTTAGGTACCCCACCTTGTTCACCCAGCCACCAAACCGAATTCCAAAAGGATAATGTAACTTTATATAAATGAAATAACTTCTAATATAACTATTATTATATAATTCAATTAGAAATTCTATATCCTTAGTTTAGGGTCCAGTGGTTGATAGTCTGCTTTGCTTGGTACCTAAGTGCAGGCTTACCGCACTTAGAGGGAGAGTTGGAACTTCGATACTTCAATCAGATGTTTCCTGGTTTCACTCTCTTTTGATAAAACTGGTATCATTCTGGTGAATTCGATTTCAAGTCAAAGTAACAACATTGAAGATAACATGTTAAGCTATGAAGGGCAGGTTGAATAATATTACGCCTGCTAGGTCACATAGTGTACCTGAAGGTCTCCCATTGTTCAAAATCCGACTTATCCGAGAAGTCAAATGTCTCAGTTCCATCAACGGAACCACTCGTCTCGGCAAGCTTATCGCGACGATTATTTTCATATCTGTACCAAATTATCTGCATAATTGGCAATATGACCATCAAAGCATAGCATCCCACTGGAAGATCACATATTGTGTTAGCAAAGCTGCACCATCACAGTCTCCTCGACTTGCTACTTACTCAACATCTTGAAGGCCGTGGGGAAATTAGGCGCTTCGCTGTCCAGGAAGAATTCTAGTCCAATGCATCAGCTGATGTTATCACCCAAGGTATGTCGGGTGTACTAACGAGGACCGGCAATCAGCCCGGCGGCCCAGCCGGCAAAAACGACAGCAGAAGCAGTCGCTTTCTTGGTATTTCCGGCATAGTTGGAGGCCATCAAGCCAGTGCAAAGAGTAAATGACATGCTATGGCTGTTTATTGTGCACTCTGGCGTTAGTTTGTTTTCTTTTGACAATGAGAGTTTACTAACGTGTAAGTGAGGTAATATCCGGCCAGACGTCCCGCTTGGTTTGACAAGGGTAAGGCGTGGAGGAGCGAAGCGCCAATCAGTGGCGGAATCGAAACGACAATTCCCAAGAGTAAGCGAATGTTTTTGACATGAGAGGCCCAATAGGAGAAAACTAGAAACGTTCCCAACTGAATGACAGCAGCTGGGCACGTTGAGATAATGGTAGTTCGCATCGCTGAGAATCCGAAACCCTTGACAATCTGGCTAGAAAACTTGGGGACATTGTTAGATATGAAGTAAATTTAGAAGGGCTGAATATGCCTACCTGGCTAGCAAAGGTGGATGGCATCGTATTACCGCTAAGGTTGGCAGAATTAGCAGCTATGTATTCACGTGCGTTGGGTATCTTACACTGCTGTAACAAAAAAGAAGAAGGTCTGAGGATCTCTCAGAGCCTCCCAGAATTGTGGCCAGCTCCACTTATTCTCGTCGGAGACAGTTTGGTTCGCTCTGACTCGTTCAATGGCCACTTTCTTCTCTTGCTCGTTGAGCCATCTGGCGTTGGCCTGGTTGTCTGGCATTAAGTACATCAAAAGGAGCGCGAACAAGAAGCTGAGACCGCCAAAGAATAGGAAGAAAATCTTCCATGTTGGGACGGTGTTGCTATGAACTGCAAGTTTTCAGCAAGTAGTCATCATATTTTCACGCGCGAAACTCACTGGAACCCAAAGCATAGGTGAGAATTCCACCAATGAAATTCCCGATCTGCAACGACTGTTAGAATGAAGCCCATAGGAATGCTCAGCGCAACATGAAACTTACAGGAGTACCACCGAGCCAAAATGCAGTCCTGAATGCCTGTTCAGGCCTGGTCCACCAATTTCCGGTGACAATGACAAAGACGGGCCCAATAATGCTCTCTACGAGTCCCAGAAGGAATCGGACGACCATGATACCTGCAAAATTGACACAAAGTGCTTCGAGTGTGTCAGGCTACGATCACGCCAATCAATGTTAAAAAGCAACTCACGAGTAAGGAGAACAAGAATAGACCAGGATAAAACGGCTCCCGAAATAAACTTTCCGACATGCTGAGGCATCTTGTGAACTAGCTTGGACCACATGCCAGACCCAAGCATGTAACCGAAATAAAAGATGCTGCAAGAATAGGCGTTAATATCATGAACCAGTATCAAATATGCTTTCCAAGCACATCCACTCACCTGCCTAACCAACTGTAGTCGGATCCTTCCAGATGAAGGGCCTTTTTGAGTCCGAAAATAGAAGCATAGTTGAGAAGAGTCTTGTCCAAGAACTAATGCGAGATGTTAGAGCAAAAACATGACGAATGATATCTGACGAAAAGGGGATAACATACTGAGAAAATGTAACAACCACACATCATCGGCAGGAGAATCCAGTCAATCTTTCTTTTGACGCGCTTGTTCTCTTCGTCGGTAAATGTGATCGGCTCCGATCTACCATAGACATCGGCAGCGCTGGATTTTGCTACATCTTCGACGTGTTTTGGATCGTTGACTTCAATGCTGTTCTTGGACATCTCGCTGTTCTTCACATCCCCTTCACGGCGCTCGACGTCCATCGTGATGAAGGTTATTTATTGCTCCTCAACACGGGAGTGAATATTGTGGGGATTGGAAGCCAGACAGTGACAAATCCTGTTATATTCTGAGAAAATACTCCTGATCTTAGTGGAGCGCAGTTAACTTTTGTACCAAGAGTCTACTGGTATCGGTCTAAGCCATCACGCGGAGTCTGTCGAGCCGATACTGTCGAGCCGACTATGTCGGGTAAATTGTCGATCCGACACTATCGGGTAGACCCTGGATAGCCTCTATTTTAGCTCGACGGTCTAAAATCGAGAGTATAAGTGGAGACATTTTTTGTTTACACGGGATTCTTCTGCATCAAGGCATGCTTCATTAAGCGAACTACAAATGATATCGGCTATTTGTTCCCTCTAAATGATTAAGCCTAAATAAATACACGTGATCCTGTCGGTTCCGTTGAGAACCGAGGCTATCATAAGAGTGAATCAATGTCTTGGGTAGGACAAATACATAAACTGTTCACGTATGGCTTTGTTCGGTTTCAATCTGTAATCTCATTTACTCCTCTGAAATAAAAACAAAAAATGGCGATTGAAAAGTCTACCCCAAGTTCACAGCACGTTTCCGTGCCCCAGATCACTGAGCTTCCTGAAACGGAAACATCCCGGACAGTCCTGCTCGAGCCTTACAATGTTGATTTGCTCCCGGAATATGACTATGTCAGCCGAGAGTTTCTAATCTCGGGGATCGCCGCTGGAGAATCTTATTGCACTCGCTTGCTTCTTCGATGCCCCGCCGACACCTCCAAATTTTCGGGCTTCGTTGTGGAGGAGCCGTCGCATCTCTGGGGCGGAACCAGTATTTGGCGTCATATTAACCGCTGGTTGATGAGAAATGGTGTGAAAACCCTATCGTTGATACTATACATGCTCTTTTGCTGATGAACGCGACATAGGCCACGCATGGCTTGAGGTCGACTCTCAAGCACCATCTGCTCTTGGCAAGATCAAGAGCGTGGACCCTGACCGATACAAAGAAATGCACTTTATTCCCGGTCCACTATCTAACGAATTTGCCGATAATATTCCCTTCGTTACTGATGTGACGAAGGAGTCGCTGCGCGACGCTTACATCGATTTCAAGGCCAAGTGGTGGCCTGCAACTTTACAATCACCAGAGATACTTGCTGCCGCATCCTATGTGCTGCGCTCTGGACAGCTGGGCATTAAGGCTACTCGTATAGTGCTTAGCGGTCTCTCACAAACTGGAGGCCTGACTAGACGGTTCATTACACACTCGTCTCATTTACGGCTACCAGATGGCTCCCTGCCATTTCAAGGATATATTCCCTGCCAGTCCGGTGGTGAAGCACTGCCTGATGTACCAGGGGCTAAGGTTATCGAGCTGCTTGGCGAGTCCGAGTTTCAATCCGTCCGCCTCCCGTGCGGCGTAAGTGGCCAGATGTACGAGGTTTCCCATCGCCGAGCAGAAAGCAGTTCCTACCGGCTTTATGAAATCTCCGGCATGGGCCATCGTGAGTCTCGATACGCATCGGCAATCGACCTCAAACGATGGTCTGTCGTCGATTTCAACGGTGCCAAGGCGAGCACCTTTGCCAACTCCTTCGTCTACCATGCTGTTTTCGAGGCCATGGAGAAGTGGACGAGCGACGAGCATACCGTTCCTCCTCCGAGTGCCATGATCAAGACTGTAGGTGAGACCGATGAGATAATACGAGATGCCCATGGCAATGCTCTCGGGGGAGTCCGAACCGTGCATACCGATGCCCCGCTTTCAAGGGTCGTCGCTGCAACTCCCAAGGGGAGGCCGAACTGGTACTGGGGTGAGTAACTACGCTGATACTATAAGTTTCAACTACTGACTGCTTATGCAAGGATCTGAGTGGGACTTTGGCGAGGCAAAGCTGCAAACACTCTATGGGTCCGTCTCCAACTATCGCCTCGTAGCTGGAAGGGCTCTTCAGAGACAAATTCAGAACGGATTCTTGCTTGCATGTGATGCGGAGGTTTTGCGGCGAGAAACTGTTGAAAAGGTTGCGTTTTAGTTTATAATACCAAATTGGGAAAGATGGTTTACTTAGAGAACTCAAAGGGAAAATTGAATATCACGGACATGTAGTCGATCATTGATCCATTCAAGTTAATTTAGCTTTAGACGTTGAATAGGGAAAGAATTTCAAGTTCACGTCGGTGCACACGTATTCATCGCTACAATGTCCAATTTCGACAGAGAGCTATCCACTATTGAGTATCATCGGGTCAAAGCTTCACTAAACATCTTCAAGCAATTATAAAACCGCACCATCATTATCCGATCATTATCTCGTGGGTTGAAGTTGGCAAAAAAAGAGCCTGCACAGCACTACTCCTTGACTTCCTCAACAGTCGTGGCTCCAGGAGCAACAACCTTGAGGTTGCCCTGTTCAATCTCCCTCTCCAAGTCCTCAAGTCTGCTAGTCTTGGTGCGTGTCTTCCAGGCTGGCACTCCTGAATCGAACACGTCGTCCATTTCTTCGAGGGTGTATCCCTTGGTTTCGTATGCGGTAAGGAACATGTGGATGAACGCGGCGCCGTTGACTGCAATGGTGTTAGTTATGTCCGTGTGCTTGAAACAGAGATGGTACGTACAGGCTGCAAAGATGTAGTACATTTTGTAGCTAAGAATAGTCAGCAATCAGTCTTTATTTCGTGACAACATGTTTCGTCTTACTTGATGTTCCAAACTGTTGTTCATAGCGTTAGCATGTATTCATTGTCAACGTAAGATTTGGGGGACTCACGAAGCGGGGGCACGCCAAATGCCAGGACCATGTTCCAGAACCAGTTGGTTGCGGTACTCAGAGACACAGCCTTAGCACGAATTCGACCGGGGTAGATTTCGGCAGGATAAGTCCACGAAGTCGGACCCCAGGTGGTTGCAAACGTGGCGACGAATAGGTAAGAACAGGATACGATGGCAGACGACACGGGTCGGTTGTTGTTGACGATCCAACTGATGTCCTTGTTGTTATTTGTCTGCGTCTCTTTGGTGTTGGGCTGGCCATAGTACTGCTGAAGAGCACCTGGAAGGGAAAGTTAGCATGTGTCCAAGGAAGTATGCGACGACATTTTACAGTACCTGAAATGAATAGCCAAGTCATGAGGAAGAAGGAGCCAATAACAAGAGATGGTCGTCGACCCCATTTATCCAAGAACAAGATGGCTGGGAGTGTCAATACGACATTGATGATGTACTGAATTGAGGCAGTCAGGAGTGGCGACGCGATCTGTGCGCCCTCCATAATGTACACAATGTAATCTATAATCATGTCAGCAACTACGATCCACCCAGGGTGATTTCAAAAACACTTACACATCATAATATTCATGCCGCAAAGCTGGCTCCACATCTGGATGCTCATTCCCAGAGCCACTCGCTTGAGCATTCGCGGCTCAACCAAGGCCTTCCAGCTGCTGGCAGCCACCTCCCTTTCGAACCTCAGCGCGTCTTCGATTTCGCGGTACTGGGCGAGCACCACGGGGTGGTTGATGTCGCCTTTGCCGTGCAGTCTGCCGAGAATCTGGAGGGCCTCCTCCCAACGGTCCTGAGTTGCAAGCCATCGAGGGCTGTAAGGACAGAAGAAGAGACCGAAGAACAGAATAATGGCGGGGACCATCTGCACAGCCCACGGGATTCGGAACGCAGCGGTTGGCTGGTTGGGGTCGTTGGGTCCATCGCCGACACCTTCGGCACAGCCGTACTGGATAAAGTACTGAATCAAGATACCCCAGGTGATGGCCCACTGCTGGAAACTGTTCATGGTCAGTAATTTAGACCTTGGGCAAGATTGCGGTTGTCTTACCTAACAACACGGCCTCGAATTCTCTTTGGTGCGATTTCAGACTTGGCAGATGTCAGAGTTACATCATATCACTCAACGAGAGCAAAAGACTTTTCTTACCTGGTAAACAGGGACGACAGAACTGGCAATACCAACACAGAAACCGGCAATGACACGGCCGGTGCAGAGCATTCCAATGTTCTGGGAGGCAGACTGGATGATGCTTCCAATGATCCACAGAATACAACTGACCTGCAGAGCGACCTTTCGAGAGTACCTATCGGCGATGAAGGACGAGATGAGCGAGCCGGCAAGAGACCCCGCAGGCATAGATGCAGTGATGGCGCCTTGGCGGTAGGACTTGGGGTTGTCAAAGTAGTTCTTGTAAGCCTGTGTGCCCAGCACTCCAGACATGGACGAGATATCGAAGCCAAAGAGCCCACCCCCTATAAAGATTTTCTATGTTGGCAATTGATTCATGGGGGAAGAGGGCAAGGGAATTGAATGGAGCATACCTATGGAGGCAAAGGCACAGATGCCGTAGACACTAGATGCCTGCCACATCTTGACAAGGTAGCAATGGCACTAATAGATTTGAGATGCTATATTTTAGACGCTCTTGGTCATGTAGAAGAGCAACCTCGGAATCTCTTCTATAAGGGCGTAGAGGGGAGGGGCATGGGCATCATAAGTAGTTGGGCCATGAGTGGCCACAAGCTCGTATCGCCTCATGGCTTCCCAGGCCTCGCAGACCAGCACAACCACGTCAGGAGATTGTACTCTCTCGAGACTCGAGGGGGAGGGGTGTTCAGAAGCGCCCAAACCCAAAGCGGAGGATCCTTCTGCGGGCCGACTTTGGGGTGCGCGTTGTGTTGCACTCTCTCTTGGGGACAGGGAATGTCAGCCGTCAGGCGTTACACGGGTGGTGCGATACAGAGGCCGGACTCGAGGGCTCGTCGAGGGAGGGCGACATCCAAGGAGCCAAGGGCGCAGGAAGAGGAAGTGATCACCAAGGAGAGTAACACGCCATGAGCCAATTCTGTGCTAGGGCTGTCCGAGAACCGATTCACAGCGGCCTGGTCTGGCTTGGTCTGGTTTTGTCAGGCCTGGTCATGCCCGGCCAAGCCCATTTTGGGGATCTTTTGGGGGTGTGTGGAGGGGGAGTCATTAGGCAACTCTGCAATGCATCGTGCTTGGTTTGGGGGAGCTCGGGCACGGGTTGTTGTTGGAGCGCCGGGCGTGGTTCGGAGGGGGAACGAGTCGGGGAACGAGCCCTCGCCCAATCCACGAATGAGAGCATGTCGTACTGTACGAACGCATCCCGTCGTCGTCGTGGCGGTGTCGAAGCAAGTCCAGCACCAGTGTAAGAGTATGGGCATCAAGAGAACGACCCTCTTTTTTTCCCCGCAAAGATCGCCGTCAGACGGGGCAATGCCACCAACCTTGGACCTGCAGTACGTGCAATTGTACATGACTTATTTGGGAGGGGGGCGCACTTTTAGCCGTCTGCTGGTAGCATCCTCTGTACTTGGGCCGCACCTCCGCCCTCGCTGTTCAGAGCATCCGCCTGTGTATGTGTAGTGCCTGTGTAGTGTCTGCGTAGTGTCTGCGCATTGTCTTCTTGTCTGGGAAGTCATCCCGAGCAGGCCTTTCTGCGCGCTCCCGGGCGCCAATGAACCAAACACCTGGGTCCCAGAGTGTCTCAGTCTCGGACTGCCTCACGTCCCACAACTCGATTTAATTGTCTGGTGTATCCCCCCCGAAAATACCCTCTGTTGAAATGTCTTTCAACTCTCTCGCCTTTCGTCCCCTTCTCTTCTGACAACGTGCTCTGTACTCGAGTAGCGCCGACAATGCTCCGTGACCCCCCTGCCTGCACCGTCGAATCCTCAAAGCAATTAGCCATCCAGTCCAGTCCAGCCCTCCCATCATTTGCGACCCGTCACTCAGACCACCCCTGCTTCCAAGGCAGCTCCGCCGGCTCTAGAATCCAGGGATCAGCTTCCAAGTAACCTTGAAACCAAGCTTCCTGGAATTGCGTCCAAGCACCCCCAATCCTTCCGTCGTCGGCCCACACTTCCCCGAGAACAAGCTGGCAAGCTCATGATCCAACACAACAACCTGGCGACAACCAGACGTGCAACGTTACCCCCTGTCACACTCTACCGAGCAATATCCACAGCATTCGGCGCGGCAGTTGCCCACAAGCTACACGTGATGCCCGGAGCTCGGCACAAGAGTCTGCCATCCTCGGACCAAGTGCTGCCGGCTCCAAACATCCGACGAACCCACCTCTCAAGTCACCTCCAACCCTTCACAGCCCCAGGCACGCCGTGGAAACAATCCCTCTCCGCAACCCCGCCACGGGCAGAGCAGCAGTGAGGAAAAGGTGTGGTAAAAAGACCACGAGAGTATCCCTCCAGCCATCGGCTGAAATGTCGGCCTTGAGTCATCAAGGTGTCGCGGGGATGGTTGAGTAAAATACATCATTGTCTATGCCACGTCGTCAGCATACCACATCGCGGGCGCGAAGCCCAGCGCCACCATCACTGCGAGTGTTAGTAGCTTCGGGAAAATGAGAAATCTCGTCGTTGAATTCTGGGCCACTGGGCCCCGGTCCTTATGGATGCGAACAAGGACGAACCAAGAACAAGCGTAGAGGATACCGCCAGCGCCTGACTCCGACCCAAGTCGTCACAGCGTTAATATACACAGCTTGATCAGAACAAAGTGAAAAAAAAAAGAGAAAGAAATGGCCAATCCGTCCTGCGATTCCCCAATTGACGGCAAGTCCCCTATGATATATCGAAAGTAAAATTCGTGCTCGTCAAACTCCAGCGTAAAAACAAGTCGCAACCGTCGTAATATGAAGCTTCGAGCTCCATGCGAAATTCCAAGGCACTTTATTCGGAGCACGGCCCCAGGTGTTTCTCGTGGACGTGCTTAAGATAGTCTCTTTGCTTTCGGAAGGATGAGTAGTCGCCCTCGAGAATGACATCAAGAATGCCTCCCTTTGTATCGCCGTCTCTCACTTCGTCCATGCGATCCAGCAGGATATCGTATGCCTCGTCAAACCGCGCCAGGATAGCACGAATGTTGGATGAGCCACCCGAAATATCGTTTGCCGAATTGTTGGGGTCAATGATGGACAAGCGATCGGTGCTCTTGTAAGTAAAGGTTGAAACGTCTCTCTGTCAAGCCACACGTTAGCAAACAAAGGAAAATAAATGGATGAGCGAGAGATGGAATTCTCACCTTTGGAATGTACCCAACGGGTCTGGTCAGCGAAATAGCGTTAGCCTCGTAGCGAAATTGGCGACCATAGAGATCAAAGAACTCGAGTAGCATCTCGCCCAGGTTGTGTTCCGGGACGAGGCTACCGCTCTGGACCTGGGGCATGAGCTGGAGCATGCTGACCACCAAACATATGACCGAAAATCCGCCGATTCCACCGTTGACTGGCTCGTTCAGCCCTCGCATGAGGAGAAAGTGCTTGATGACGGTCACGAGGATCGGCATGGCGGGGTATTGCTCCTTCCAGCGCAAGAACGTGTCGATGGCGCCAACGCCGCCAAGGTTCTCAAACGACACGTCCACCTTCAAGCCCGTCATCTTGTCGACGTATTTGACCAGAGGGATTCTAGCATGGGCAATGACCTGGATAGAGTCAGATTCAGCTACGCGCTGATCCTGGAGGAACTTTCGGAACTTGTAGAGCCAGCTCTTGGCACTGAGGTACGTTGGTGGGCCTCCCCTCATGAAGCTTGCGGAGCAGACAACCAGATCCATGTCAGCAGTGGGGAGGTACAGTCCCGACATGAACGAGCCAAAGGGATGGACTTGTGCGTTTGAGAAGCTTCTAGCGTCCCGCGCCATTGCCTTCTTGAGGCTTTCCACCAAGTCATTACGTATGCGCTGCTCAAACTCACGCGGTCGTACATATTCATAAAAGTCCATGATTTCCTTGTGTAAGCTAAAAACCCAGTTAGCTTTTTAGTCATGCCGCGCATTACGCATCGCGTGACGCGCAGATCAAATCAGGTAGCTTACCGGAATCCCATCTCGCTCGTCGCAGAGTGGTCAAACACTGTCCAAGGGCACGAAGCTTCATTTGCCTTTGGCAACCACGCAGGGAGCAACATGCCCTTGGCTGGCTTGCTCGCAGCCTTCTTCAATTGGCCGTAGTCTGGGGGCTTTATCTCGTCGTCGGCAGTACGTTTTCGAGAGCCCAAGGGTCCGCTTTGATCGGGGCGCGGAGGGAGGCTGCTGATCGAGGCTCGCGGTCCTGCAGGTGCACTCGGAGGTGCAGTTGGTGGCGGCGGTGGTGGCGGTTCTTTGGGAGGCGGAGGAGGAGCTTCATCAGGGCTGTCTGACTCCTCTCCGTCGTCGCTCAGATCAAAGGAAATGAAGTCCTCTGCCGTGGTTGAGACTGCTGGCTTAGACTCCTCTTCTAATCGCGCCTTGCGAATGAGCTTGACCACATCCTTCTTCTTCCGCTGGCTCTCATCGGGGCATGGCAGTGCCGTGTACGGGTCTGGATTCGACCACTTAGGCACGGAATCCTCGACCTCTGGCTCGGCCACGGTTCGCGCTCGCTTCTTGGATGGACCCTCGGTGTCGGACTTTTCTGAGGAAGACGAGATGTCCATATCTAGCTCGTCATCGTCGGAAAGCTCATCGATGGCACGGAACTTGGCGCTCGCATCAAGATCGCCCACGCGCTCCTCAGGTAGGTTCTCGGTCGCGCCTGAAATCAGGGCTCGCTCTGAGAGATGCGGAGGGGGCTGCCACCTGGGCCTACCTGGCCGCCGACCGCCACGGCCGCCGTCTCTACGCCTGTCGTTGCCGCCGCGAAAGTCGCGAGGAGGCAGGTCAGAAATGCCGGCGGGTTTGTCGAAGCGAAAGGTGAAGTCGCCGCGGGGCGCCTGAGGGCGGTATGAGTCTGAGGGTCGGTAGTCGTCGTAGAATGGGCGACGGTCTCCTCCACCACCGCCGCCGCCGCCGCCGCCACCGGGCCGCCAGCTGTCGGTGTCTTTCTGCTGGTTTCGCGGGGGCGGAGGAGGGCGATACGAGCGGTTGTCATTGCGAGGGCCCCGAGGATCGGGGCGCCTTCTCGGTTTGCTGCGCACCATGATGTCTCAATGCGTTGGTGGACCTTGGATGTTTGTGTGGTGCAGCTCGAGGTCGGTGTGTGCTTTAATTGATTGTGTCGCAAGAAAAAAAGAAGGCGAAATCGCGATCCAACCCGCGCTAGCTATTTTCGTGTAAATTGGAGACATCGCGTCGCGCTGAGTCAGCATTCCCCTCTTCAACCCTGTTGGACATGCACACGGAGCTCGTGGTAGTTGATGCCGATGCGAAGGCACGTCATCACATTAGCCATGCATTCATCTCTTGCTATCAAAATTGATCCAATAGCGTTGGGAATGTTCTACTTTAATTCAGTCTTGGTCCCTTCAGGGGAAATTTGATACTTTATACGGTAAAAAAAAAAAAATTATTGTACTGGATGGCTTCGGACGATAGCTTTCACAGGGAATCATGTGTTGAACGCCAGACACGCCGCCATTAATTTTTCTATTTTGCTTCCATATTGGTTGCATAAACTCCTAAAATGATACATATCCTTGCGTTCGTTATTTCTGGCTTGAGGCGCCCTCGGGGTCGTGAGCCGTAACCTCAATCTCGACATACATTCCCTCAGCTCCCAGCCTTGCAACCCCAATCTCAGTCCAGATCGGCTGGTGGTCCGGCATCCATTTCTTAAAGTTCTCACCCATAATTGCGGTGACTTCGTCGTTGAGATCCACGTGGTACGAGTTGACACGGAAGACCTGGGACCATCCCTTTCCGCCCGCCGCCTTCAACACGTCGTCGACGTTCTGGAATGCGAGCGCAATCTGCTCCCTGATGTCCTTGGGGAAGGCACTTGGCAGGTCGACTGGGCCATTTTCGGGGAATTTCCAACCTCCTGTTGAACGTCGTGTTAGCAGGCATGATGCTATTTACACTGCAGGATCTTGCATACCTTGCCCAGAGCACTCAATTCTGTCACCAACTCTGACTGTCTGGCTGTATCCAAGGACCTCGCTTGCCCACTTGCCAGCGCGAGTGGAAGAGTCGAACTTGAGATGAGACATTTGTGCCGTTTGGTTTGGGGTTTATTCTTTGCTGTGAGTGTTCTGTAGATGTGAGGATGTTTGCGTTGTCTGTTGGTGTAGAATTGAACACCTTGACACAAACGAACGCCACCTTATATAGCATATCGCTTGCTAAGATCCCTAAACCAAGGCATTGTCAGAATCTCGTTTACTCAGCCTCTCTTGCGCATTGCCAAGACGTTGAAGTTCCATTTTGGATGATGTAAGCTGACAATCTCTTGAGATCGAAGCGAAATACTACAACCGCATCGTCGATGCAACACCAAGCACGGCCTAACACAACCTTAACCTTACAAATACGATATACGATGTGAGAGGTGAATGGAGCAATATTCTTTCCGAGGGGGGCTGTCGAGGTCATGATCCGTCCGCAAGTTGGGCTCGCCAAGACTTAGTGCCACTATTCCCATTGGTCGGCTCGCCGTAAATCATCAAAGCTACATCCGAGATGTGTCGGATCGTTCAATGCCAAGCAGAGCCCGTCGGTTTCGCTAGATTTATAATCAATAAATTTAAAGATCTGACCAGAATTACCAACTATATCTATGTGAGGAAAAGGGAAATAAATCTCGACGCGCCTTGGGGAATCTAGTTGTTCTTCTTCTGCTTCTTGTTCGCCTCCACATGCGCATTTACCTTTTCAATCTCGGCCCTAGCACCATCCCACTTCTTGCGCTTTCCGTCGAATAAGCGCCAGATAAAGGGTGTGCTAATGCCGTCCATGTTCATCTTGTAGAATGCGCGGTCCTGGAGCCAGAACTTCCATCCCGTCAGGCCCCATCCCAGGTGCTCATTCACCCCAGCGCCCGCCGCCTCGTTAGCCCACGCAACCCATTCGCCCTGCCGCACCCAGCTGGGCACTGCGCTACCTTCCTTGGCGATTCCGCAGATAAACTTGTGCTGTTCATCAACTGCCTTGTGCATATCTTTGATGGGGGGGAGAGGAGAGTTTCCCTTCCAGATCTGGGCGAGCGCCATGGAGCACAGGTCGTAGAGAGGGAAAGCGCCTGTCGCAAAGGCGACACAGCCCATAAAAGCGAGCGATTCAGGATGGTCCAGCGATATCACGTTCTTGTATAGTCGGGGCAGCGGCTTTCCACGAGATCCGATCGCATTCTCCCACGCCGGAATCGTGTGGCGGGTAGGGTCAACGCTGGGATCCAAGAGGCTGAATTTAGCCTTGTATCCCGTGCACCAGATGATGGTGTCTGCCTCCAAGCGTGTTCCATCGTCAAGTTCAACTTCTTTGGGGCCCGAAACGCGCTTGAGACCCGCAACTGATTTGATCTTACCAGCCTCGAGCAAATCCACCAAATTGTCCGAGATGATAGGCGTACCGTGCTTTATAGGAGGCGCAGGGCTCATCTTCCACTCGGGACGAATATTGAATGCATTGTCCTGTATTTTCTTGACCATGCTGTTGAACATGAAATCGGAAACGCTCGGAAGGTTGGCCTCCAGAAAGCTAATCATGCCCATCTTGCGGGCCGTCATGCCGTGGTCAAACGGCATGCCATCGACAACTCGAGGCAGCTTTGGGTCATGTTAAGTCAGGTAACAGCTGGAAAATTACAATATTAACTCACAACATAAGCGCCGTGCTTGTGGGATATGGACACCTCGTCAGCAACGCCACACAGAGCTGCTGCCGTGTCTGCGCCAGTATTTCCCATACCAACGATAACGACCTTTTTTCCCTTGAATAGCTCTGGTCTGTGTTTTTCCTGGTCAGATACCGCGCCTCGATATCACTTCTGTCTTTAACAGGTGGGGTATACCTTTTGAATGCACGAGAGTGCAAGACCTGGCCATCGAATTGATCGATGCCATCGAGTGACGGGATATTGGGCCGTGAATTGATACCGGTAGCGATAACAACTTTGTCAAAGTATTCCGGACCGGATCCCTCTACATCAATTACCCATCGATCCTCCTTGTCGTCCCTCTTGACCAGGTTCACTTTGGTGTTGAGACGTAGCCTGGGAGTCAAGTCAAAATGCTTGGCGTAGCTCTCGAGATAATCCTGCACGTGTCCCGACGTGCAATGACTGGGCGTGTCTTCCGGAAATGGAAAATCGGTAAAGCATCCCTGTGTGAAATGAGCATTAAATCGCTTATCGGTCGTTGTTTTGTTCCCTGAGACATACTCGCTCTTTCGAGATGTTGATGACAGTGGCTGCATATCATGTCAATCATTTCGGGCGCGCATTCGGAGCCCAAATCCGGTCCACTCACTGGGGAGTACAGACGTCCTGTCCTCGTCCGTGTAGTGCCATATGCCGCCAATATAGCTGTTGCTTTCAAATCCCGTCACATTGAAGCCCTCCTCGACCAGGTTCTTGGTCGTCACCAGGCCAAGCACGCCTAGCGTGTGTCAGTGCTGTCGCGGCCATTTTTGGTAAAAGACATACCTAGTCCGACGACGGCGACGGTTGGGGCTTCACGTTCCATGTTGGAATATTCTGTACAGTTTTGAAAATTACACAAACTCTATATCAAGCTGCAAAGAGAGTGCGCCGGCGGGTATATTATATATCTCGTCTCAGCCCACGTCAGCTGAATAACCGTATTGGTCCTTTGGGAACATGGATTGCGGAATTGACGCCGCACCCGCTTGGCGCAAGCCACTCACGCCCAAACTCAGTGGATGCCGAGGAATACGATGGGTTACTTCGATTTCCATTATTCATTAGCAGTGCGATTTGCAGCAGCCTGTTCATTGAGTGTGGTTCATTTATTCTGATGCCTGGAACCCGGGCATGACATGACATCAATCCTGTATTTGACAGTGAAAAAGCGGTCGGAGATCTACTGAGCATGTCTACGACATCTTGGGCTATGTGCAGACAATGAGCAGCAACATGTGGTTTTTCGCATCCGACCCTCGGGGGATTCAAAACCCTGCACATGCATCGCTGAGGGTGCCCCAAAGAGGTTCGATGAGATTGATTAGATTGACTCCATCGATCCACTTAGCTGAACATTCCGCGGCCACCGCACCGTAGCATAGTCAAGCGAGCCTCACGCGCTTGGTACCACACGTTCGCCCGAACCACCGACAACGGCCAAATATATTACCCGTAAATCCGACATCAGGGTATGTGCATTGTGTGCATCGGGTAAAAGTGAGCAGCTCTCGCCGATCTGTTTGGCCTTACTGTTCTCCACACAGCAACATCCCACTTGGTCACCTCGTCTAAAGACTGGGCCGGTCCAACAACATGAGCAGGTTTTGAGTCAGTGCTATGCAATATGCACCAGCGACCAGTCCTGAGTCACAACGTACTGCAATAGTGATCCAATGTCTCGATTCCTGGATTCCCCTCCCCGGGAGTCGCACCGATAAACGCTACCTGACTGACAATACTTCCTTGCTGCTTTGGCGAACTGGGCAAAACTATTCCAATTTCCTGCAACCAGATTCTCGACAAACCCCTCTAATTCGGATCCCAGGACCGTGCCCAAATACAATATTTACAATGGCGCTTGTGCTATTTTAGTCTTTAATTTGCCTGGATGTTACGAATCGAGGGTCCTGACGCCCTGTAGGTGGAGTTCTAGCTAGCCGCCGTGTTTCGCCGGGTACTTGGCGGGAGTCGGGTTCGCTCCACACATCGGCACGTCGGCTGCCATTCACCGGTCTGTGTCTTGCTCGGATAGATTCTTATTCCGACCAGCTGGTTGTTTTATCGGCGGTGCCTGTATTGAATACTGCTGAATGACGACACAACCCCATCCAGCTGGAAGCCATAATCTGCAAGACGGACCCGCAACAACGGGATCCATCGCCAAGAAGAAAAGGAGAACTCGAATATTTGCGCTAACACAATTTATCACGCGACTACTTACTTGAACGGAGTATGAGCAAGCTGTTGCAACTATAAAAACATTGTCGAATGCCAAGTCAAGGCAATGCCTTATCCGCTCTCAAGGTTCATTGTGTCTTTCGTGTCTCAAGTTCCCGTCAAGCCCTTCGCATTTTGCCTGATTCCCTATACCCAAACCCAACTACCTTCAGGTGAATAGTCATAAATTTAACTTTAATTTTAGTAATTCGAACGTTCAGGTATTGGGCTTGTATTTGTTCCTGCTTACTCCCCAGCTCACATGTTCATGGCCCCCAAGTCGGGATGTCCAAGTCATTCCCTTGGGGAAAGCAAGGATTGCGATTAGCTCCCCAGGCAACACTATTACTATTTATATGTTCTGCCTGTCAACAAAAGTTTGTCCGAAAAGAATCCCAGCCTTATCCAACCAGTTGTGCAATGTGAAGGGGCTGGCCAGTAGAGCCTTATGTTGGTACTGCTATAGCGCCCAGCCACGTGGCGCAGCACATGTGACTTGAGCTCTTTAATGTGTGTCGCACCTAGGCATCACTGTAAACGCTTCGAGACTCTTTCGTCACCAGGCATTCATCCGGAAACTGTACCCATCGGTACGCGTACCAACCATGTCCATCCCTAACCAGCCAGGCGACGACAACGCCGGGTCCAAACGTGCGGCCGACTTCCACCAAGCCATGCTTGGGCTGCCAGGTTACGGCGACGATTCGATCCTCTTCGTTATCCGCTATGTAAACACGGCCAAAGTATATTGCCAAACTTGCTCTCCTGTCCACGGAATTGGCTGATAAGTTCTGTAGCAAAAGCTTCGGGAATGCGACTTCAACGAGTTCATGCAGTGTTTTTTAGAACTGAACCGCATCTGGTACAAGGAGACGGAGGAGTCAATCGAGACGGATCAAGCCAAGTACGAGAAGGCGCAGGAACTTAAACAAAAGGCTCTGAGCAAGATTGAAGAGTTCCCAGAATTGGTTCGCGACTTTGACAGGGCCCTGTCGAATGGTCGATCGGTGGCGAGATTGTTCGGAAACCTGGAAAAGAAGTAATAAGCCGGAGTATGGCACTGGGGTTAGAGGTGAAATTGAAACTAATAATATGTATGAATATGATGAATGATGAAATCCGTTCGTTTGGGGCTTTCGAGAATGAGATTGGGCATTCGCTTGAGCGACTACAAGTTAGCTGAGCTCTCCCATACTCTGCCCGTGGAACCATTCATGTCCTGTCTGTTCAAACTGGGACATTCAAATTCCGTTCGGTGTATATCTGAGTTTATTCAACTAATAATTATATACCCTAATATTTCACCAATTGTCGATGCAAAATAGAGCTGGCTGTTGTGCAGCATTCAGACTGCTCAGTCACTCTCCGTCAGACACACTGCCACAGCGCACCTGGTTAGCTGTGCATCAGCCACACATTCACCAGCCACATACCGCATAATCCATCCTCCACGCACACACCAGCCTCATGACAAGCTACCTGGTAACTAGGCGCAAAGCTACCGTCCAACTGTCCTCATCACCACCCGTCAACTCGCAGGCGGCCAGGCTCACCACCACCACCACCACCCGCCAATCCCTCCCTCCTCTCCCCCCAACCGCTACCCCCGCGCCCGATAAACCGATAGACGAACGAGGCAAAAGAACCGCTCCGCCCAATGTCGAACTACTACGGCGCCCAGCAAAACTACGGGGGCGCCCCTGGCGGCCCCTCCAACGCCCAGAACCTCCAGTTCTACCCGTCCACCTACGACACCGGCGTCCCGGGCGCGGCCGCGCCCCAGCAGGCCTCGTACGGCTACGGGGGAAACCAGGGCGCATATGGCGCCGCAGCTCCCTCCCAGGGCTTTGGGGCTCCCGGCTTCACGGGCGGCGTCTCTGGCCGCATGGGTGAGCAGGGCGGCCTGCGCACCGGCTGGCTCGCCGCCTTCTCGACTGAGGGCTACGACGGCGAGCCGCCGCTGATGGAGGAGCTTGGAGTCAACTTTGGCCACATCCAGACAAAGGTACGGCTTCTCGATCGACACCCCTCTCCCTCTGGGCGTGCAATGTTGCTTGCGCTCTTGCGCCTGGTCCTTTTTGCATGTGTTTCAACTAACAAACCTCCAAATAGACTCTCGCCGTCCTGAACCCCTTCAAGCCCATCGACCAGCACCTCATGGACGACAGCGACCTCGGCGGCCCGATCCTCTTCTTCCTGCTGTTCGGCTTCTTCCTCCTCTTCTCTGGAAAGCTGCACTTTGGCTACATCTACGGCCTGGCCCTCCTGGGCTCGACCTCGCTCCACGTCATCCTGTCCCTCATGTCCCCCTCCGACGACCCCTCGGCGCAGGCCTACCCCCAGTACAACGAGCCTCAACCCCCTCAGCAGGCGCAGCAGGGCGGCCACTTCTCCACGACCCTCACCTTCCCCCGCTCCGCCTCCGTCCTCGGCTACTGTCTGCTGCCCCTCGTCGCCACCAGCCTCATCGGCATCGTCATGCCCATGGACACGCCCATTGGCATCGTCATGGTCTGCGCCGCCATCACCTGGTGCACCTGGAGCGCTAGCGGCATGTTCTGCGCCGTCGGCAGGATGAAGGGCATGCGCGTGCTCGTTGCCTACCCTCTGGCCCTGTTCTACGTCGGCTTCGGCATCATGGGCGTCTTCAGCAGCCGCGGAAGCGGATCGCTGGCCGCCGCCGCCGCCAAGATCAACAGCTGAACGGATCACCCCACACAGACGGCGTGAATCCACTCCCGGCGACGGGGATTGTGCTTCTCCCGCGACGACACAGCCCCTTCAACTACGCCCTTACAACACACAAACACATTCACCTTACACATGACGCCGAGAAGCTGCCATTTCCAGGACGGATAGACCTAGGGGCAGAGTAATGGGAGCATGACAGCGGAAAGGCGTTTAGAGAGAAAAAACCTGCATTGATGAGACGGAGACATCGGGAGAGGGGGACAAGGACCAGACTCGTCCTTTGTATTAGATAATATCGAGAATTGTAACGACCCAAAATCTCATGAACTGTATTGTACACACGAGGACTGCAGATGTGTCGAGTTGAAAAACCTCGGAGGAAGAGTTGAGCAATATGCAAGACGTCTATAAAACTAGCGAAAAAAGGACAAGCATACGATTCCCGTGCCGTGTCAACCCTCATAAACAGCAAAATCCACCCGTGACCGAATTCCCCAAGCCAATTTTTTTCATCGCCGTACATCAAAAAAAGAATATTATCAAAATCAGACTTGACTCCTGGCCCGTTCCGTAAGGCAGAGTCTCATTAATAAACAGGGCATCTGGGAATGCGCAGCGTAAAACATATCATGTGCATGTGTTGCAAGATTTCACATCTCTAATCGGCGCTGTGTAGCCAATCTGTATCATTTAAGCCTTGGAGCTCTCGTTCTCCTTGTTGGCATCCGCGTGCACGCCGTTGGTGTGAACACCATTGGCCTTGGGCGCGTCCTGAGCCGCACCCACGAGGATGGAGAATTGACCTCCGGCTCCAGCACCAATGATCTTCTTCTCCCGAATGGCGGTGTTGTCAATCAGGGTGGGTGTGTGAATGTCATCGATGGTGCCCTGGCCAGTCTGGTAGTTGCTGGAGAAACCCCACGAGAAGACCTTGCCCTCGGACGTCACAGCAAAGCTGTTGTCGGTACCAGCAGCAACGGAGACAGTGTCCTTGACATCTACGTTTGGTTAGCGACCGTCATAGAAAAAAAAGTTAACAGACAGTAGTGGGATACATACCTGGCTGGACAGTAGGCTTGAACAGAATGCGGGCGTTGCCTCGCTCATCGAAGATAGCACTCTCCTTGTCGAGCTTGTCAAACTCGAAGCCGACCTGGTAACCATCGACACGACCCCAAGTGAGGAGATCGCCCTTGTCGGAGCAAGCCAGCGAGTGGTGCTCACCACCATCAATGTCGGTAATGTTGTAGTCCTCGAGGTACTCAAGCTTGGCGGGTCGCAGGATGACGGCCTCATCCTCGCCGGCATTAGACTCGACACCAATTTCGCCGAAGTTGTTCAGACCCCAACCCCAGACACGGCCACTCTTGTCGAGAGCGAAGCTGTGGTAGGAACCGCAGGCAATCTTAGTGATCTTGCCTCGGGGCAGCCCAAGGCCCTGGGGAACGAGCGAAGACATCTTGTTTCGCTCAATGATGCGTCGACCGAGCTGGTTCTGCTGGCCGCAACCCCAGGCGACGACGTTGCCCTTGTGGTCCAGGGCGAGGATGTGGTTGGAGCCGGCGGCGAGCTCCTTGATGTTCTTCAGGCTGGGCACGATAACAGGCGTGGGCTGAACCTTGATGGTCTCGGAGAAACCGAGAATACCGTCGCTGGAGCGGAAAGTACCCCAGCCGTAGACGCGACCATCCTCAGTGAGGGCAAAAGTCGCGCTGTCACTCGCGACGACCTGGACGAACTTGGTGCCGGGGGCGAAGTGCTCGTCAGAAACGGCGGCGGGTGTGCTCTCCTTAGGGTTGAGGCCCGTGTCATCGTCGTCCTCGGAGTCAGAGTCCTCCTCCTTGTCCATGTCACGTAGACCCCCATCCCAGGTGGTATCCCTTCCCAGGGCCCCCTGGTCGTTGACACCCCAGGTCAAGATCTTGTTATCGTGGGTCAACGCAACGGCGTGCATGCCACCACAAGAGACCTGGACGACGCCGACATTGGCGGCGGAGAGGTTGTCGTTGAGACGTGGGCGCTTGACATCGATGGGCTTCTTGCCGTTGACGCGCTGGCTGCCAAGACCAAGCTCACCTGATGTGCCCTCGCCGAATACGTAAACATCGAGAATCTGAGTAGGGGCATCGTTGATTTTCTTGCCAATGTCGACGTGCTTGACCTTGGGCTCGGGCTTCTTCGCAGGAGCGGCGGCGGCAGGGCGACCGGGCTTCTTCTTGATGGGCGCGGGCTTGGGCTCAGGCTTGTCTTCGGGCTCGGAAACCTCGTAGATGTCAGTCTTCTCGGCCTTTGCCTTTGTTTTGGTCTTCTTGACAGGCTCTTCGGCCTTGGCCTTCTTAGCGGGAGCGGCCTTGGGCTTTGTCTCCTTGGCCGCGGGCTTCTTCGCAGGCTTGACTTCGCGCGCGGTCTTGGTCTTCTTGGCCTTGGGGGCCTCTACCTCGGACTCGGGCTCGGTACTCTCGGCCTTGCGCTTCTTGGACGCGCCATTGGCAGCGGTTTCGGCCTTCTTCGCAGCAGCCTTGGTGGCAGGCTTCGCGGCAGCCTTCTTTACAGGCGCAGCGGCCGTGGTTGATGCCTTCTTGGTGGTGGTGGCCGCCTTTGTCGCGGCAGCTTTGGCTCTGGGCGCCATCGCGTAGGTTGATGCTCGCAGCGGCGGGACGACGCGAAAAGAAGAAAAAAAAGTGCTTCGGTGCAGAGACCGGAATGACCCAGGACTTGGATTTAAAAACGGGTGCCAAATGCAAAAGCTGAAATGCCTCTGCAGCTCCTCACAAGTCTCGAGATGACAGAGAATAGAGACGTGGCTCAATGTTGATGAAAGCAGGAAAAGCTTGAAAGCTGACTGAGCAGAGCTGGCGCGCGAAGTTGGGCGGCGAGGTTTGGAGGTTTTTTTAGCGTGTGATCTGACCACCTGGGGCGCAATCGGCCCAGGACAGCAGCAGGGGGGTAGGGGTGGGCAGGGGCTTGACCTGGCTCCCACCTTCCCGGAACTGCCTGACCGCCCAGTACCTTAGGGCCTGTTTTTGTCCGGCAGTAACTTTTTTTTTCCGGAGCTTCACCGCGTCAGAGGCGCCGGGCGGTGAGACACGGGGCCGCCGATCGTGTGGGATTGTTGATTTCACACGCACACACACACACACGCCAGGTGTCTCGACTGGAATCAAAATGGTGAGATTGTGACGAACAGTATGTCGGATGCCGTTGTCATGCATACGGGTGATGTTTGCCACTGAGATGAAACGGTCATGCATGCCATCGCGACAAGCCAGCTCCTATATAGGCCCCAATAAGCTGCCGTGCTCAACCTTGAACAAACGAACACGCTGACAAACTGCGGTGCAAACCACGAGAACGAGAACAAGGGGTCACAGATCAGCCACTCCGCCACGGTCCAATTTCTTTGTTTAACAATTTTGAATATTCTTTGTATTCTGTCCGTTTGAATGCTCATGATACAATCACCAACCCCGCCCAGCCGTTTCAATGCCCAATAAACCGAAAACCTCCCAACGCCGCCGCCCTGTAAACCCGGTGGGGACTCAAGTGAATCACCCAAACAATCTCCCTCATGTCTCAGCCTTTGTTATTGTGCACAGGTCTCGCCGCTTATCGGCGGGTGGTGAAGTCGATCTCGTTGGCAGGGTTGTATCCGCCATCAGCGGCCTTTTCGCAAGTGCAGGCGTCTGTGAGGCATTGGTTAGTCTTTTTGTTGAGCCGTTCGTATTAAAAGTGGGTGGTGCACGTACTGGCTGGACGGGATCCGCAGGCGCAGGTAGCTCCCGTAAGAGACGAGTTTTCGCTGGATGCACGGTCGCAGGTGCATTCACCAGCGGGGCGGGCCCGGCATGAGCATCGGGGGCCTGTCACGGCGTTCTCGACAGCAGACTTGGCGCAGGTGCAGTGAAGAGCAGACTTCTGGCCGCAAGAGCAGGTTGCTTGCTGGGCTGGGGGATAATTGTTAGTTGAGAGCTCGCTGCAGAGAAGACAAGTCTGGAACATACCACAGGCGCACTCAGCGTTGTTTCCTCGGCAGCAGGTAGAGGCAGTCATGTTGATAGTGGTGTTGGTGGTTGTGAGGAAGGTAAAAGTTGAAGTTGGAGCGGTGGAGAGATGAAGATGAGTGTGAGGCTGAAGATTGTTTGTTCTTTGGTGTATTGGCTTGAATGGTTGATGATATCGGATGCTTTTTCGTCTTGGGCACCTCCAACTTTTTGTACTTTACGTTACAGGGCCCACATTCCATGAAGCTTCGACGTTGGTTGTCTAGATGCAAGTAATTGGCTGCGCTCTCATTGGCCGACACTCCCATTTGCCACCCCGGCAGCCAATCATCGTTTGCTTATTTCCAAATTATGGCATTGACCATCTCACCACCCCATTGTCGGCTCAGTCATGACCCATCATGATCAATCACATGGGCCATCGCCGTGTCATGGTCTGTCAGCGCATCGGGTCCCGCCATTAGCGTCATTATGTCCAATTCAATGCATGGTTTCTCCTTGGTTAGCCACACTCAATTCACTCCAGATCAATTGCGCCCCCGCATTCCTACCACCCAAACGTCAATGTCTCATGGGGAGCGACAAAGCAATCCACCATGATTGGTGCCAGCACGGAAGCTCCCTCACCTGGTAGAACCAGACATCAAGCAGCTATCAAGGGACTGGAAGGGTCGGTGTACTCCTCACATCTTGAACTTCATCGGCCAATCGGCGTGGCGATTTTGGTATTAAACATTTGCAATCTTACCACTGCGAGGCTTCTTGTGGCATCTGCGATTGCAGATCCACCATCTGGGATTTTTAGCCAGTGCTTGCAAGCTTTTCTCATCTGGCCTTACCAACTTACAATGGACGCTACCTGGTGTGAGGGTTGAACTAGAAAACGCTAATCACGTAGTATTCCCGTAATGCAAAGCCGATGCAATTCGGTATTAAGCACGTTGGCCAAGGTGCCTTTGCTGATGGTCAGATCTGCCAGACCAGAGAGGCGGCCCCAGGAGTCATTAGGTAACCAGATGCATGGCTCGGGCATTTCTCCACCATGAGTTTAGGCATGGATACAGATATCCAAGCTGCAGGTCGTAATCCAGTAGTTTTTATTGCGATCTCACCTCAAGCGAGGCCCACCACTGCATCTTCGTTTGGACGTGCGTAACTACATCCTTATGTATAAGTCCATAGAGGGTGCAGGATATAGGGGGTAAGGAAACCTATGACGCCGGTTGAAAACATTGTGTTTGAAGTCGTGATATCTTAGTGTCTGCGAAATGGATATGGGAAAGTAAGACGTGACATCACTTGTGTCTACCACATGTGCTTTATTGTTCATATTCCCATCTCTAGGTTGAGTCATTGTGCGTTGTTGCAGGCTAGGAGGAGTAAAGTACTTATCGGTATCTACTACGTTATCCCTCCTCAATATAAGGTATGAAATAAATACTACAGAAAAACAGACCAGCCCCCTTTATAAAAACAACTCTAGAAATATCTAAAATATTTATTTACAACGGTCAGGAGGAACATTTACCGAGACTGCAAACTGCGGGGAGTGCGAAGCCGAACCTACCCTGGACCCCAATGCATTTCCCAGGCCCAACGCTAGAACCAAAAAAAAAACCCTCCAAATTCTACTGAGGCACCCACTGTAGGAACCGCTAGCCCGCTATAACCCACTATAATTAAAGCACAGATTTCTATTCAATCCAAATTTGATGGTTCTGTAATGCGAGTTGAAAATAGAAATTGTCTAATTAATCCGAATTGTTTTCCCAATGAAATATGAATATTACATTTAGCCAATATGAAGCTTCTGAGGAATGATTATGGGAACGGCAGCTTTTTGATGGGATTCCGATCATCTTTGCACACGCGACCAACTAAATCACTTACTAATTATAGCCCTCATTTCCTGCTTCCTTGCATATTCCTTTTCTCATGTCTTGTCCATTTGTTCGCTTAGTACGAAGAGCATACCCAGTATTCGCAAAGAAATCCATTGCAAATAACCCAGACTTCAAGTTCATGGCTCCGGCGTCAGGGTTTTCTGACATCACTAACATGCCAATGTGTCAGAAAGCATGAAGCTCCGAATTCTGGGCGACATCCCGAACACGCAAAGTCAAATCCAACCAGGGCGACTTGCGTTACTTTTTTCAATTTTTTTTTCCATTTTTGCTTTTTCTCAACCCTGACCCTGACTCTTTTTCTGGCTTCCCCAGAACAGCGCCTGTGCTGTACGAAGCTGGGAGTATGATTTCCGCATCCCGTTTGCAAAGCACACTTCTAGTACAAGACAGTGCTTTTCTGCTTGGCTCATAGTAAATATCAATCGCGATTAACCCCACAGAGGGCCCTTGGCGGAATCAAACTACTCTGGAACCCCATCACTAGCCCCATTGTTTCAGGGCTGAAGTGATTACATTGGCTGCACTGTGATGATGTGCCCCCGTTGACCGCCTTCCGGCTGCCCCTCCCCCTCCCGAAAGTCGGAGTGAGTCAACGATGGAAATTTATCATATTGCGTAACGTGCCCGTGCTAAGAAGCATTTATTTATGCTCAATTGAGAACCTCAATCCGCTGTCAATTAAATTTCCAGTTCCGGGTTTTTTTTATTTCTTTCACATTGACATTTATCATTGACATTTGTCAATTACCGCCGCCACCATGGCTGAATTACCCGACCCTACGATCGACCTCGAATGGGGAAATTTCGCGGGTGCAATTCAAGAGATATTCCACAAGAACGCCGTGGCCCATCCCGACAGGCCTTGCGTGACAGAGACTAAGAGTTCTACGTAAGACGGCTCCCCGGGCAAACCCCGAGCCAAGCTGCTAACATTTTGAACAAGGGCGCCAACCAGGACATTCACCTACCGCCAGATTGACGAGGCGTCCAGCACCATTGCCCACTACCTGCACGATGCTGGTATTACCAACGGAGATGTTGTCATGATCTTCGCTTACAGAAGCGTCGATCTCGTGTGCGCATTCATGGGAGTTCTCGTGCGTCTTACAACATCTAGCCCCCAATGTAACCAACTAACTGATATGTGTAGGCTGCCGGAGCTACCGTTACAGTGCTTGACCCTCTTTACCCCCCTCAGAGACAGCAGAGTGAGTCCTATCCTATCATATCGTTCAATCACTTTGACTGACTGGAGTAGTCTATCTCGAAGTCTCTCAACCCAAGGCCATGATTTCCATTGGCAAGACCACAGATGAGACTGGGTAAGCTTTTTATACTCGAGGCCCTTGTTAATGAGGGCTGAGTCTGTCATGATGCTTCGTTTACTGACAAACTGGGTTTAGTCCCCTTGCTCCCCTAGTACAAAAGTACATTGATGAGGAGCTATCCCTCAAGACCCAGATCCCGGATCTCCGTCTGAGCGACGACGGTGTGCTGACCGGTGGCGCCACGGAAGGTGGAGATATCTTCGACAGTGTGCGAGCCAAGGCCTCATCACCTCCTGATGTCCTTGTCGGCCCAGACTCCAACCCCACCCTCAGTTTCACCTCAGGATCCGAAGGACGACCCAAGGGTGTGCTGGGACGTCATTACAGTCTGGCAAGATACTTCCCCTGGATGGCCGAGCGTTTCAACCTCTCATCTGAGAGTATCTTTGCCTGTCTGTCTGGTATCGCCCATGACCCTATTCAGCGAGGTAAGATAGCCATCGTAGTCTCCATCATTATGTCTAGGCTAACCACAGAGATCAGATATTATGACACCCCTGTTCCTTGGTGCCCACCTCCTCATCCCAGCCAAGGAAGACATCCAGCACGAGAAGCTGAGTGAATGGATGAATGCATGGTCACCTACAGTCACTCACCTCACTCCTGCCATGGGACAGATTCTTGTTGGTGGCGCAACCGCCAAGTTCCCCTCCCTCAAGAGCGTTTTCTTTGTCGGCGATGTCCTCACCACCCGCGACTGCAGGACCCTCCGCCAATTGGGACCCAACTGCGCCATCATTAACATGTACGGCACAACTGAGACTAGCCGAGCGGTTTCTTACTTTGAAGTCCCCGCCGCTGTGGACGACCCAACAGCTCTCGACTCGCTCGGCGACACTATTCCTGCCGGTTGGGGTATGAAGGATGTCCAAGTCCTCGTTGTTGACCGAGAGGACCGCACCAAGATGTGTGGCATTGGTGAGGTCGGCGAGCTGTATATCAGAGCAGCCGGTCTTGCTGAAGGTTACCTCAGCGACCCCGAGAAGAACAAGGAGAAGTTCATTGAGAACTGGTTCACCGATAACGCTAAGTGGGTGGAAGCCGACAAGGCGAACGACAAGGGCGAGCCGTGGCGCAAGTACTACCAGGGCCCGCGTGACAGATTGTACCGAACTGGAGATCTCGGCCAGTATCTCCCCTCAGGAGCCGTGCGTGTCTCTGGCCGCATCGACTCACAGGTCAAGATCCGCGGTTTCCGTATTGAGCTGAACGAAATCGATGCCAACCTGGGCGGCAGCCCCCTGATCCGCGACAGTAAGATTCCACCCACCCTTTTTCTAATATAATATAAACACCATACTTACTTTAAACTCTAATTTAGGCCGAACATTGGTTCGACGCGATCGAGATGAGGAGCCAAAGCTTGTCAGCTACGTTGTTCCTGAGATTGCGGAGTGGAAGCGCTGGTTGGAGGCTCAGGGCCAGGAAGATGTCCAAGATGAAGGTGTTGAGATGGGATCCACTTTGGTCTACCTCAAGAGGTTCCGTCCCATGCAGGCCGTGGTGCGAGACCACCTCAAGAGCCGTTTGCCAGCTCACTCGGTGCCCTCCATCTACATCTTCTTGCAGAAGCTCCCTCTTAACCCCAACGGCAAGGTCGACTCCCCGAACCTGCCCTTCCCTGATGCTGCCCAGATGATGGAGGACGCCTCGGAAGAGGATCTGAAGAGCTGGGAGGCTCTGTCTGAGACTGAGAAGAGCATTGCATCGGAGTGGTCGACTCTGATTCCAGGTCTCAACGCCAAGACTATCAAGTATGTTACTGAACAGACGAACTTCTTGAAGATGAAAATCGCTAACCAAGTACAGGGCCGAATCGAACTTCTTTGACTGCGGTGGCCACAGTCTGCTGGCCCAGCAGCTCCTTCTTAACATCCGCAAGAAGTTGGGCGCCAACATTACTATTGGTGTCCTTTACGCAAACTCTACTCTCAGGGCTCTCAGCACTCAAGTGGATCGTCTGCGCAGTGGTCAGGATGTCACAGTTGACAAGACCGCTGATAACGCATACGCTGAGTCGCTTGACAAGCTGATTACTGAAGCATTGGACGAAAAGTATCAGAGCGCCGACCCTGCTGCCCTGAGCCCATCGACCGGTGCTACATTCTTCCTTACTGGCGCCACTGGTTTCTTGGGTGCCTACCTAGTCAAGGAAATCCTATCCAGAGAGAACACCAAGCTTATTGCGCACATCCGTGGAGCCAAGGACCTTGATTTCGCGAAGGAGCGTCTCACGAGATCGCTCAAGGGTTACGGCTTGTGGCAGGACTCCTGGGCCGACAGGATTTCTTGTGTCCTTGGTGATTTGTCCAAGCCCCGTCTTGGCCTTGACGATGCCAGCTGGAAGCACGTCACTGAGACAGCAGATGTTGTCGTTCACAATGGAGCATATGTCCATTGGATTGCCAACTATGAACAAATGATGCGCAGCAACGTCCTGGCTACTATTGACGCCCTGAAGCTCTGCAACGAGGGCAAGCCCAAGCTATTCTCGTTCGTGTCGTCTACTTCCACTCTGGACACTGATCACTACATCAACCTCTCCCAGGAGCAAACTGCCACTGGACGTGGAGCTGTGCTTGAGGCAGACGATATGGAGGGAAGCCGTGCTGGTCTCGGCACCGGTTACGGACAGACCAAGTGGGTATCTGAGCAGCTCATCCGAGAAGCCGGCAAGCGCGGGCTCCGAGGTTCTGTTGTCCGACCCGGATACATTCTCGGTAGCCGCAACAACGGTGTTTCGAACACTGATGATTTCTTGGTCAGACTCTGCAAGGGATGTGTCCAGCTGGGAACACGACCACGCATCGTCAACTCTGTCAACGCCTTGCCCGTGGACCACGTGGCAAGGATTGTCATTGCCGCGGCCCTCAACCCAATTGAAGGAGGTGCTCATGTTGTCCACGGCACGGCCCACCCCAGACTCCGTATGAACGAATTCCTCTCGGCACTGAGCTACTACGGCTACGAAGTCCCCGAGGTCGACTACGAGGATTGGAAGACGCAACTCGAGGAGTTCGTCTCGGCCGGTCCCGTCGAGAAGGATCAGGAGCAGAGCGCACTGATGCCGCTGTTCCACATGGCAACCTCGAACCTGCCTTCGACCACACGTGCCCCTGAGCTGGACGACAGAAATGCCGTTGCCGTGCTCAAGGCCGACGCTGACCGCTGGACTGGCATCGATGACAGCGCTGGCGAGGGTGTTACTCGTGAGGATATCGGAAGGTATCTGCACTTCCTGGCTGAGATCAAGTTTATGCCACGACCAACTGGCCGAGGACGCGAGTTCCCCGCCATTTCGACTGATGTCGCGCAGGCTCAGGCTCAGTGGGGAGTTGGTGGTCGCGGTGGTGCGGCTTAAACTGATGGTTGGGTTAGTGAACCATTAAATCGAGTATTCGAGGCGTTGGATTTTTTAAAAGGCTGGTTAAAGGGATGTCTATGCGAAAAGTACATTGAAATTGTTAGATCTATTGAGAGTAAATAAGGCTAGAAATACAAGTCGGTATTTTCTAGACAATGCGTTGGTTGCCCAGTGCCCCTACTCATGATAAGAGACAGGGGAAGCCGCCATTTTAATGATTCACTGGAACATAAAACCTAGCCCACTCGCCCAGAGTCACTGCACCAATGGGTAAGTAGAATGCATGTTCCCTAAGGATGCTGGGGTTGGTGCATTATGGCTCTTCCCCAAGAGGCGGTTTTATTTTTGCCCTAAGACTGATTTTAGGGATTATGAGGGTTAGAAAAGTATGCATACAACAACAATACACGCAAATTGTATTGGAAAGAGGATTGGGTGGAGGAACGACGTGGCTAATGATTATATGCTGCATTATAACTTTGTGACTAACTCGGCAAGCCAACGTGGGACTGCATGCCGCGCATGTCCCAGATGAGTCCCAGGCTTATTTTCACACTTGTTCCCAGCCAATCTTGCCCATTGGCAACGAGGCTGAGTCAGGCGCAAGCCTGCAGCCAGACGTAGTGATGTTTCATTCATTGTTGAAGATTGCGCCACAATGGTAACCCGAAAGTTGCCGGCCGCCCTGTGACGTATGATGGCTGGGTTTAAATAGAACCGGAGAGAGCTGGATGCGGCAATTCCCCAATGTTTATCCTGTGCCCCCCCCCCCCCCCCCACGCATCCTTGATTGACAGACAATCTGACTAGGAGCCAATCCACGATAAATGTCTTCTGAGGAGGCAAATCAGTTCTTCAAGCACACGCCGCTTAATCTCGCCAAGGAGGAAATACGGCTGGTCCGGGTCAACCCAAACAAGTGCTATGCATTTTCTTGTTCCATTGAGCACGTCGACATCCATAACTGCCCCCCATACCACGCCCTATCGTATTGCTGGGGGCCCAAGTCCCGTAGCAGGGCCTTGATGGTCGATGGTCGGCCTTACCATGTCTGGGAGAACCTCGCAGCTTTTTGGGACCACCTATATACATGCGATGACCTTATCGGCAACAAGAACTCGTCATTTCCGTCCCCGGATAATGGGGATGGCTCAGACATTTACCTCTGGATCGATCAGATCTGTATCGACCAGGACAACATCCAGGAGCGGAACCGCCAAGTTGAGTTAATGAAGCGAATATATAAGCAAGCCAAAAGTGTCATTATATGGTTAGGCCCTGAAGGAGATGATACACTGCACGCCATTAATTTTATTCAAAATCGATATACGCCGTGGAAATACAAAGACCACAAGGCTATCACAGAATTCTTTGCAAGAGAATATTGGAATCGCCTATGGATAGTCCAGGAGGTACTATTAGCAAAATCCATCACATTGCGTTGTGGATATTTCACCTTGGATTGGTCGGACCTTGTTGCATTCGCATCGGACGAGACAGGGGAATTGGTTTCCAAGTGCGTCAAGACCCTGGTAGCTTCGAGCATATCTGTATTCCAGAACGCCGCCGAACATGGAACAGCCGAGAAACTCGTGAAGGATGACTATTTTCTCGAAGAAGCGATAGCATACTTTAGCGATCGGTCGTGTGTCGATGTCCGGGATAAGATATTTGGTCTCAAGGGCATTATTCGCACCAGCGACAAAATCTTTATTCGCGTCGACTACAAAGAGGAGCCCATAGAGGTGTTCTGGAATCTGCTTGGGAATATCGGGGGCTTTTCTCGCTGGCTACCTGAGGAGTGCACAGCAAGCCCCGACGAGATCCGGGGAGCGCTGTACCAACTCGGGTGCGAGATATACTCCCAGATGAATTGGTATGGCCTAGATGATCAGCTGGACCAATGTGCACGAGCACTACCTACTCGAAAACATAAAGAACACATGTCACTGCTTCGTTCTTTATATACATACGAGGATGCCAAATAAATTACTAATAACTCATGTTCAAAGGTACGAGTGGTCTTTTTCTGCTGAGGCTTATCTCATCCTTTGCCCCCATCTCTTGTAGTGAATGCATTATATCTCCTAATATCCACTGTATATTTTGCATGCAGTTTGAATTTCTAACTAACTCAAACAGCATATCCTACTGCACATTGCCGAAAAGGCAACCATCGCTAGAGAACTTAGCCTAGGCTAGTGCGGGGTCGGCTTGGGTCGCGTGCCAATCCCCTTCTTATCTTACGCAACTGCATATCGTCAATTGCTACGCGGTGATGTAGACATCCTACGCCATCTCAAAAAGCCCATGCAAAACCCAGTACTAAGAAACCTCTCGTAAGATTCAAGTCCGCATTAGTTCAACAACAGGGCTAATTATCTGCAGATGCAAGAGGTGTCAATACAGAAAGGTGAGAATTAAAAGATCCTCTATCGCGGGAAAACCCGGCTTATCGTCCGTCTTCGATGGCAGCTGAAATGTTCGCGCACGGAACCGTGCAATAACTGCCTCAAGGCAAATCATGGCTGCGAGTACAGTCCAGTTGACAGAAAGCGGCGCCCTGCGTCGCACGATTATGTAAAAGGGCTGGAGGACCGCATCGCGTGGCTCGAGTCCTTCATCACAAACCTCCAGGCCGCCGAGCCAGAAGATAGAGACATCCTCTTGAGTTCAGTTTCATTTCAAAATAAACCGTTGGATGCAGGCTCCAGCTCTAGCGGACCCAGTGATGACACTACAGATGCGACCATCCACAGCCAATCCGAACTCCAGCTCGGGTTGGATGGGTCACTCATTTATCATGGGCCAACGAGCATCTACCGAGCTCAGACTGGTAACCGTATGTACAGGCTAGGTGGTGATGCGGACGCTGCACTCCCTCTCTACTCCGGGTCCGAGTCAAACTTCTCCCACGTTCTGGAGCATTTCGGTATAGATATTGAAGACGACGAAGTGATTGGAAAGGCCGTGATGAAGTTTTTCAAGTGGCAGTATCCTCAGTTCATGTTCATCTACCGCGAAGGCTTCCTCCAGGACCACTTGAGCGATCGAGTCAACTGCAAATACTGGTCCTCGGCGCTGCTACTGTCCATATGCGCCCTGGGAACTCTCATGTCATCCGATGAGCACGAACGGCGCTTCAGTGAGCAGTTTTTTACGGCCGCCGAAAGCATTCTCATGGTTACTGGTCTGACGATGCCTTCCATCGTCACGGTTCAAGGGTTCTTATGCTTGGCATTCTACGAGATTGGCAGGGGTAATCTCTCCAAGGGGTGGGGATTCTCGGGTTAGTCAATGTCGCTTGACCCCATGCCGCCGCCTGGTGCTAATAGTGACGTCTGAGCATAGGAATCGCATTCCGCATAGCGCAAGACCTGGGTTTCCAGAAAGACCCGAAGAACTGGGTGTCGTATGACGCCTCGCTCGTCACAGAGGAGGACCTGGAAATCCGGCGACGCATTTACTGGGGCTGCTACATCTCTGACAAGATCATCAGCCTGATCCTCGGGCGGCCAGTGTTCTTGTATCATGCCCACGCCGAGGTGGAGCCCATACAGCAGCAGCCGTATGTACAGAATTTAGCGTCAGGGAGCGTTTGCTAACTTGAGCCGCTAGGGATTATCCAGAGTTAAGACCCTGGCGGTCTGTCGGGTTTTCTGGCAGTGATGACGAGCTAGAGAAGATTGGATCCATGGTTCCATACTATCGCGAACAAACTCAAATAGCACAAGTCATTGAGCGGATGCTTGGCACATTGTTCTCGCCCCGTCCTAGTCTGAACGGAATGGCCCGCCGAGCATGTCTCGACACTCTAAACATAGAGCTCGTTCGCTGGAAGGCGGGCTTGCCTGGCCGGGCGGAATGGAACAGATGGGAGCCAATCGACACGCCCCTCATACCGAGTGTTGCCATGATACAGTAAGAAACGTCTTATCTTCAACAAGCACATGTCTTTCTCACAAGGATATCTAGCTTGCTATTTCACAGCACCCGCATCGCACTCAACTTCGACCAGGCCGCGTCATGTACATCACCAAGCAATTCGGATCAGAATCCCCGCCAGTACTGTGTATCGTCCGCAGAAGACATCGGGTATATCTTGCGCAAATTTCGTCATCAGTATGGGCTCCGGCACGCACCGCTGATCCTTGTGTACAGCGTCGTCCAAGCGACTCGGACACTTAGGACTTTTGGGGTCCCGGCGGAAGCCCACAGCCTGATGCAGGCGCTTGAGGAATGTTCCGTCACATGGAACCTCGCAAAGCAAGCCAGCGAACTGATGGTCTAAGATGCCCCCTGTCTGTCCTAGTATATGTTCATTGTACATTTATTTTTATGAGAAGCGTAATAATTATTGATGATTTCATTCGCGGTATTATCAGACTCGTACCATGTTGTTTCAACTTCCATCTCGGACTCCCCCGAAGGCATGACTCTCAACACCACGTCAGTACCTTCCACTGTTCAAATTTAGATAACAAATGGAAAAAGACGGCATTCCTATCGGCACTATCAAGAGCCACCCCGAATTTCTGCAGCATCATGGGCTGCCAAAATGTATGGAAGGGTTGCGCGGGGTTCGGTCCCCGCCTTGGGTAGAGCAAACGGCCACCATTTAGTGGACGGAGTTGGGTCTCCGCGCCCACCAGGTCAAAGTCGGCCCCGCTCCGGAGGCGTCCGGTCTCAGCACACACGGCAGACACCGCCGTTGGTTGTTTTTTCTCTCGTCCTATACGGTTACGGACAAACTCGCTGTAAAGTGGTCTCCATTTGATAGGCGTCGGTTGAACAAAGAAGGCTGCACTTATCATCGGGCGACCACTGACTTGGTTCGCCTTCGCGGCTCGGCTGGCGTTGATCCCGCGATCGGAGGAGGGAATATAAAGATGATAAGAATACCCACCTGTTGTCTTTACACCTCTTCCATATCGCTTCTCTACTTCAAAACCCTCAACTTCCTCTTAATTAAATAAAACAACTACCACAATGCCACAGCCCTCTCTCAACCCAACCATCGTTGTTGTGGGGTAAGTGATTGAAACCAAGGGCTTCGCCGTAACCACGCTAACATGTTGCTTCCCCCAGCGCCGGTATCATCGGCCTCACCAGCGCTCTCAAAGTCCAGGCTCTTCTCTCAGAACTGAACGCATCGGCCTCCACAGACGTCCTCCTGGTTTCGCGAGAATGGCCAACGTCAATCCCCGGCGCCCCGATCCAGCACTCTGTCGACTACGCTTCCATGTGGGCGGGGGCCCACGTACGGCCCATCCCCGCATCGACGCCGCAGCTGCGCCGCGAGGCCAAGTGGCTCAAGCAGACGGTCGCTGAGTTCAAGCGCCATCTCGATGCCGAGCCGTTTTCCGGCATCAGCCAGGTCCAGGGAGTCGAGTACCTCGGCGCTCCGCCTCCGGAGTACGACACGCAGGATGCTCGGGTCTTTGGCGAAGAAACCGGCCTGTCTGGTTACCGAAAGTACTCAGACAATGAGCTTCCCGAGGGCATCAAACTCGGATTCGAATACCAGACTTACTGCATCAACTCACCTTTATACTGCGGAAGCCTGCTGCGCAAATTCATCCTGCAGGGCGGCAAGACGCTGCAACTCGACCTCAGGAGCGAGTGGGAACCGTACAGCTGGGGACCTCACGTAAAACTCGTTGTCAACGCCAGCGGCATGGGATTCGGAGATGCCAAGTGCTTTCCCATCAGAGGTTCGTCACTCTGCACCTTCTCTAATTTACAGGGCTATGTGCCACAAACGAGCCGCTAATGGAAGTGCAACTGCTAACTTGCTGCAACTATAGGCCAGATCGTTTTGACAAACATCTCATCCGCCACAAAGACCATCACAACCCAAAACGCAGACGGCACCTGGAGCTTCGTCATCCCCCGCTCCTTCAACGGGGGCACCATCGTCGGCGGCACCAAGGAGCCCGGCAACTGGAGCACGGAGCCGTCGCTCGAAGTCCGCGACCGCCTCTTGACCTCCGCGCGGGGCATCATCCCCGAGGCGTGCAACCAGCCCGCGGAGTCTCCCTCGCCCGCCGACATCAAAGTCATCAAGGACGTCGTGGGGCGACGTCCCGCCCGCGAGGGAGGCATGAGGGTGGAAACCGAGTCCAGAGTCAGCCCCGACAACGTGAGGCAGCACGTTGTGCACGCATACGGCGCCGGGGGGAGAGGCTACGAGATGTCATGGGGCGTTGCGAACGAGGTGCAGGGCTTGGTCAAGCAGCTGTTGCCGTCCAAGGGCAGCACGGTCAGGTCAAAGCTGTAGTTGACGCGGGAGCGGGTTTTTTGTGTTGTTTACGTCCGGTATTAAAGCTACTATGATCACGCTGTACATGTGTATATATCCTTCCTTGACATTTCATGAGCCATCTATCTCGCTGGGGAAAGCAAGCGGAGCGAACCACAAGTGGGAGAGTCGCTCTAAGGCGCCTCAGTGGGATCCCTGAACTAGTTAGTTTCGTCCTGTACCACAATCAAACTTGATTTTGCGAAGAGAAATAAAAATAAAATGAAGTACGCACCAGTCAGTCACGAGCCGTTCGTCTAGGGCATCCAGGTCCGCAATGTCCTGGTCGGACAGCAGGAAGCTCTCGACGCTGGCGTTCTCAATCATGCGCTCCTGGCGCGTCGACTTGGGCAGCGTCACAAAGTTGTGCTGCAGCGACCATCTAGAACCACACCCATTAGTAATTTTTTTTGTTAACGTGTTGAGGGCTATATCATCCCCTTTGTGGAACCTTACTTGACAAAAATCTGGGCGGGTGTGCAGCTGTGTTTCTGGGCTAGCGAGCGAATCTTGGGGTGCTTCATGCGCATGGCTCGTGCCAGAGGGGCATACGCCTCGATGGTGATGTTGTGCTTGGCGCAGGTCTCGCGGATGCCCGTCTGCGTGTTGAAGGGATGAACCTCGATCTGGTTGATGACAGGCGGGACGGTAGGTTTTGAGGCCATTAATTCTTCAATCTGAACGGTCTGTTAGGCGATCGCCCATTTTGGATCCATGCCACGGCGTGGGTCTATGACGCCGCATTTCACTCACATGGGCGCTTCCATAGTTGCTCACTCCGGCCATCCTGACCTCACCGGCCTTGACGGCATCCTCTAGGGCCTTCCAGCTGGTTAGACGAGCCGTCTTGCCTCCATAGGGGCTGTGCAGCAGGAACAGGTCGATGTACCCCAGGCCGCAGTCGTCGACGGACTTCTTGATGGACCTGCGGACGGCGTCGTAGTCGGTCTCATTCGAGGCCAGCTTGGACGTGTAAAAGATGTCCTCGCGGGTCAGGCCCCGCGTGTTCTCGGGGCTCTCGAGGTAATCCCGGATGGCCTGCCCGGCCTCTGGCTCGTTGTGGTACATTTGGGCGCAGTCGAAGCCCCGATACCCGATACTAAGGCCATCCTTGACCGACGACTTGGCCTCCCGGCCGGACATCATGTACAGGCCCAGCTGGATCTGCGGAATGGTCATTCCATTCACGAGCTAGACAGATTTGGATCATCATAATTAGCATGTCTTTCCTTCATGCGCGCGCCACATGCGATCGATGCGCATGTCTCTGTCTCTGGCCAAGATTACCCGAGACCCGTGGGCGGGACGGAACTTACTGTCACTTTGGACGCCAGCAGCAGAGGTGGGTTGGAGGCCATGGCGGGCTGTGTTTGTTGGGATAGCAGATAGGCTTTACAGTCGACGACGCGCGTATTTCCCGTTTAATTTGGGGTAACAAGGCTTAAAGACGTTGATGAGAGATGTGTGAAGCCAAAACAGCCTAGCATCCCATCCTCGCCTCACTGCGTGATCGGAAGCGGGGTGCGGGGCACCAGCCGAAACGTCGGATCATAAACATGGATAGAATTGCTTTTGTCATTGCCACGATCGAGTAATGTCGATGCATGTCTCCAAGAATTAGACGTGTCGCACAGCGCACATACGTAACTATTACAATTATTACTGTTGGTACAGATAGGCACAGCCTGATATCTCCTTCATCTCTGTTCGCCTTTTTTTTTTGGTTAGTTTTTTTCATTTCACTTCATTTCCTTTCATTGCCCATTGAATCCCGTGAAGCCATTTCCCATCGCGTCGAACCCAGGTGGGTACATTTGTGGCAGCCAATACTCGCTCTGCGGTGTCAACCCACCAGTCTGCAGAAGATGGTCCGGGATGCTTAGTGTGCCATTGTCCATGGGTGGGCATATCACCCCGTTATTCCATGCTTGGATGGTGGTCGGATCCATGGACCCAGATGCGATTCCCATCGGAAGGGATGGCTGCTGTAGCAGCGACTCATCAAAGTGACTGGGCATCGTAGTTGGCGGCATAGCCTCCCGAACCGTCTCGGGAACCTGGCTACTGCCCCGCCGAGCAGCGCCCTTGACGGTTTTCACGCTGTCCTTGTGCCCAAGCCCCATCATAATGCTTCCGCTCTCCTCGGAGCCGTCGTCCATCATCACACCAGAGTCAGGACGGGGGAGGATATCTCTGCTCTTCCGTTGGACCAGAGTCTGCGGTGCTTGCGACCGCATAATCTCGCCCTTCTTGTTGCTTCGGTTGGTGTATGGCATGCTCTGCGCATCGGCGATGCACTTTTCAATAGTCTCCATGAAGCATTGGTGGAATTTTGTCGACAATGTCTCCAGAGTTGCCGGGTTGGAAATCTTATCACGCAGAGAGTCCTGGAGCATCTGGAAGGAAGCAAAGTAGCTCGTTGAGAGCTCGAAATGCTCAATGACGGGAGTGAAATCTAGCCGAATTTAGCAAGGTCGCGGACATTCCACCATCCCAAGGAGCCTTACCGTATGATTTGATATCTCTCTCCTCGTCATCGGGGAAGAGAATGTTCCAAATTTCTCTCCACTGAATTTCCGGTGACGCGCCGCTTGCTCGCTTGCGGCTGAGCAGCTTAGTGGCCGTTGATGAGTCAATTCCGCTCTCCACATCGTGGTCGGTAATGTCGCACATCAGTTCCTTTGGCAGCCTTCTATGGTCTCGAAGCTCTTTTCCTGTCAAAAAGTCCCGGTTGCATCGGTCGCAAACAAAAGCGGTCGGGTCATCTCGCTTGTGTTGCTTGACAATGTGTTGCCTACCCCTCGCGGTTAGTTTTATCGTTCATGTGGCTCACACATATGGGGTCAAACCCACCTTAATTCCGCAAACTTGGGGAAGTAGGTCATGGCGCAGCTGTGATGATCTCGCACATTGAATCGGTGCGGGTTTCGTTTTCTGAACGGGCAGCTCAATCGCAAATTCTCATCATCCCTGGGATTTGGTCGAGCTCGTTTTGATGGCATAAAGCCTGACCCCTCTCCGTCGCTGAACTCATCCCCGTCCTCCTCTCGCTTGCCTTGCTTCTTTCTCTTGCCTCCCCGCCTGTCGCCTCCAGTCCCTTCCTGGGACGGTGTCGATGATGAACTTGAGGTCGATAATGTGTGTGAGAGTTGAGTGTCCGAGGGAGCCTTCCAAATGTGCTTGTCAATGTCTTGGACGAAGTTGGCCACGAGACCTTGCGCAGTGACCCGAGAGATGGAAGACTCATTAATGTCAATCCCGTAGACTAGTTGAAGGGCATAGCTCAGTAATCGATCGGCATCGTCACTGGACAGATCCTCGGAAGTTGTCGAGCTTCCTTCCCATCTCTGCGTGTTTGCGTCGCATTCAGCATCGTATTCAGCGTCGGCTAAGTCAACAGACTCGACGTCAATTTCGGTACCGGCGTCTTCCTCTTTTACGGGTGATTCGGTAACGGGGGTGATGGGCTGCGCCTCATCGGTGCGAATGGGTGCGGGGCGCTGGTGTTCCTCGTTCAGTTGGCGAATCTTGAGTTCAAAGTCGGGATAGCCGGTAATGATGGCGCCGTCATCCTCGTCGTTGACAAAGGTGGAGCAGGTTCCGGTTGAGGGCTGGTGACGGTGGCAGATGCGGCTCGTTGGTCTGGAGTCGTTTAGGCTGGCGGATGCGAATAGCTCTTGGACGTCGCTGGCGTAGCTCGTGCTGATGGGGCTGGCCAGGGTCGAAAGCGAGTGAGTTGTCGCGGAGTCTGGGAGGTTGGCGGAAGAGATGCTGCTCATTGACGACTCGGTGGGCGATCGCAGGCGAAAAGTTCCTGGTGAAAAATGGAGGCTCTCGGGCACTCGCTTTGTGCGCGCATCGTTCCTGGGTCCTAGGCTGGGAAACTTGGATAGTCCGGTGGGATCGCTTTGGCGGACGTCGCGGATGCGGAGGGGCAGGTGGTGAAACCCCGTTTCGTGGGTTCTGTGTGTTTGGTCCGTCATTGGGAGCGGCGCGGCAATTCTCAGAGGATTGCGATGCGATGCGATGTTAATGTTGAGTTTCGAAGTTGGCCAGAGTCGCGGGAAACAATTTGGTTCTTCAAAGGAGGGACGACAGCTGCCGGGAGGAGCTAATGAAACACACACGAGGGAATCAATGCAAGGCTAATTACCCTTGGATGACTCGGACCGCAATAAGGACTGGGCGGTGCCAATAATAAGCAGTGAGGGGTCAAGGAGCGTGTATCGAGTAGAAGGCGACGTGAGGGTAAAAAAAGAAACTGGTGGGAAGAGAGCGAAAGCGAAAGGGAAAAGGAAACAAGATGCAGAAACACGCAGGTGGCCGCGCGTGGGATAAAGAATGGACTGGGATAGCTAATGAGCGACGGCACTGCGCAGTACTTTTTTCTTTCTTTACCTTCCGACGCAGGTGCTTTCTCACCTCACTGCCCATCCACACTGCCCACCCATCGCCCACCAACTGCCCAGTCCCGCGCCCATCTGGCTGCCTCGCCGTCATCACAGCTGCATGTCACAGGGGGCGGAGCCGTCCTCTGATCCACGGCTGAGACTTTACGTGAGTGGCCTCGAGGAGGATTTGGTCCACTCGCGCGGGACTAGTCCCAGGGCCTCGCACCCCTGCCGCGCTCTGATTCGCTCGTGGCGGCCGTTGTTGCACGGACGGAATCACTGCGAAGCATGATACGATTGGCCCAGTCAGCCCTACAGTTCGCCCGCTGAAGCCGGAGCCTTTGTGCGGGTGGCTTCGGACGGACCAGGGACAGTACAGACGGACGGGTCGCCGCCGCTGGCTGGCTCTGGGGAAATCAGGGTCGCGTGTGAATGAGGGGAGGCTCCGCGGGCCATGTGTTGGTGTTTCAGAAGAGCCCGCCCTCATCCCTTCAGCTGTGTTTGAGAGTTGTTCTGGCACGCCGCGTCCTCTGCTGCATGGCGAGGCTTGATTGGAGATGCTGCCATGGGCATGAGGAACGTGTTTGGAGCCGCAGGTTGCAGGTCGCTGGTGAGAAACCCTCGCCGGCAATCTGAGCCGAGCCTGCAGTTCGCCGCCATGATGAGATGAGATGGGATGGGTTGGTGGTTGAACTGGTGATGGTTAGGGGTGAGTGAGTAGGTTTACAACGGTATGCGGGAGAAGTACTCTGACCCATACAGAGACCGGGGGGTTGGGTTGGTCACTTTTCAGCACGCCACTGGACCAACGGGCAACCAACACATTGGTAGATGGCCAAAACATGAGGCGGTTGAAAAGAAGGAAGAAAATCAATTATGCTTGTCATCAAACCAATTGATATTTTTATTGCTTTATATTCATTATATACTTTATATGTATTTACTCTCGAGCCATAGCCAAATCTTGTGAATGCCAATGCCAATGCCGATGCTGTGTCCTATATACTTAGTGCCCCAGCGCAGGCTTCAGCACCTTTCAGCAGTACCTCAAACACTACCCTGGCCCTGTGCCGCATACCAAGTAATTCAAGGGAGGGCTAATTTGCCGGATCAGCTGCAGGCATCATTTAGCCCCCAAGATAATCAGGCAGACGCAACACAAATGAGGCAACCAGGCTTAAAACAGCGCTGCAATGACAATCCCTTGCACTTTCGGACACCCTTCTTCCACTTTGTCTCTAAAATTACAAGCCCTATTCTATATACGGCCCAAGTTCATCTGCGTCCTGCACCTCACACCGGGTCATCCGTGCATGCTGCTGGCTCGCTAGCCCGCTATTTCTGCAACCATTTTAGAACACGCTCACCACGGCCATCACCAACGCAGCCGACAGGACGATACAGGGTCTTGGAAAGGCGCCCGTCATCCTGCTTGCCGCGCTAGTTGACTTTTTAGAAGGGATCGCGCCTACCTTGGTCAGGGTGATGTTGAACGCCGGGCTCTTGATCGTCTTGGCCGAGCCGTCAAAGATGAACTCGTCCAGGCTCAGGAAGTCGTACGTCTGTCGGTCCTGGGTGGCCCATGTCTGGCAGGCCCCGTCCTTGAAAAACAGCTCCTTGTCCAGTGCGGCCTTTTCCGTTGAGTTTGTGTAGTCGAAGACGGCGCGCCAGGCGGTTTGGCTATCCTGCTTCAGGTTGGTGGGATACACACGCGCATCGGTGGGAGGGCTGCTGGTGACCTCGCCGGCCACGAGAGTTGACAGGGAGTACCCGCCAATGTTCTTTAGCACATTGTATCCTCGGACCTGCCACTCCGAGATGACCAGGCCGGGGCCGCTGTCCATCTTGAGGGTGAGGCTTGAGTTGGTCGAGTCATCAGTGTACTGGCCAACATAGCTCGCCTGGGCATCAGCGCGACCCGCAGCCTCGACGGCTGGGAGAATCTCCTTGATCACAGTGCTCAAGGCAATGGCCGTAAGCTCGCTAGCAGACGCTTCGGCACCTCCCACAATCACGTTAACAACCAGGTCGTAGTCGGGGATGAGTGCGAACATGGCAGAGTAGAGCCCCAGGTCACCACTCTTGACGTACACATCAACAACTCGTCCGTCGGAAGTGATGTTGTCGCTGCGAGAAATCTCCCAGGGGTTTCCAACCAGGGAGCTAAATGTCGACAGGGCAACAATTGGCTTCAGCCATCTGCGAGTCTCCACTGCCGAGAGAAGCTTGTTCTTGAGGATGGCATCGCCGAAAGCCATCATGTCGCCCAGAGACGAGAACATGCCACCGGCGCTAACGGAACCAGGGTCAGCAACGTACCAAATCATGTGCATGCCTAAACTTACGAATTAAAGACACCCGTGCTAATGTTCCAGGTTGACTCGCCCTCGGGGATGAACAGGTTCTTGGTAGAGGGCGGCTTGCCTGTGGATGTATGCTTCATGCCCGCAACATTCAAAATGTTGTCAGTCATGACTTCATCGATCGTCTTGTTGGAGGCGGCCTCGACTACGAGGCCCAAGAGCGAAATTCCCATGTTCGAGTAAACCGGGTTCGTGTCTGGCGCATAAACAGGAGGTCGCTGGTTGATGTGGCCCAGAAGGTCTGCCTTGGTGCAAGCAGGTGTACCTTCAAGACCAGAGCAGGTCGGGCCACTCTTGCTGGAAAACTCGGGGAGTCCCATCTTTGTCCACAATTCGGTGCCAAAAAGACCAAGGTCATAGGCCACTGTTTTTTGGTGAGCAAATGGGACTAGGTTTAAAAAGATCGGGACTTACAGTCTACACCGACGCCAGATAGATGGCCAGCCAGAGAACCAACGCTAACGCTCTCCCAGTCCACAGAATATATCGAGTCGCTCTTTGCCGTCTTGTTGAGCTCGGGGAGATACTTGAGCACCGAGGCGCTCAGGTCCACATTGCTCTCCTGGAGTGCAGCAAGAACCGTAAACACCTTTGAGACACTGCCGATCCGGTACATGGTATCGTCACCAATCTTCTTCACGCCAGACCCGGGATAGGGTGGCGTAAAGTGGTAGGTGAAGAGCGAATTATCCTCGTGGATTGACTTGACGCCAACCGACATTCCGGAAGTGTTGAACTGAGAAGTGAACCCCTCCTCAAGGGCGCTCTTGAGTGCCGTAGCTGCGCTCTTGACGACTTTGCTCTGGCTCGGGGCTGTAGGGGCGGGGAGGACGGCGCCCAAGGGAGGGCAAGCCTTTGCGTCGGCCAGTGCCAAAGCACCGACCGCGACGGCTGCAGTCAGCTTGGAGATATACATAATTCGTGTGGTATTAGGAACAAGGCGAAAATGAATAAGGATCCAAGTATGATGTGCAATTAATTAGGTGAAGATGGTACGGAAGTGAGGGAGTTGAGGAGACTGAGTGAATGCATGTTAAGACGATGAGAATGTTCAATGATATATATACAATGTGTTCGGACTAGAGAGTCGTCAAGTCCAGCTCGCAAAAGCGATTTCAGCCTCTATTCAGAGTGGCCCAGGTGTAAGCGGGATCGACAAGGCCCGTTTTGCGACTGGAGTAGAGTCCGAGATCGAGTCCGAGGTCAAGCTTCCTCCGCAATTCCAAATCCCCATGCGAAAACCCCCGTCTGCCGTTTAGTTTTGCTCCTAAATTCTCACCCGTCATCCATATCTGGGCTTAAAGGGTATCGGCGGAGGCAGATCAAATCTCGGACGCAGAATGCGAGGCCTTGAAGCCACGCGAGCGGGGGGCTAGGCACGGCTGATGCCGTTGACAAGTCCGAGCCGTCGAGTCCGAGCGGGCCAATCAACATGAGGCGCCAAATGCGAGGTGCGCGGCGCAGTGGAGCAGCAGAACAGGCTTTAGGGCTGAGCATTGACGAAGATCGAAAACGTTTCTCAATTGACTCAATTACTCGTTCATTAATTTCACTAGTGAGACACGTGTATGTAACCTCGGTAGTTGTATAGTCCCAGCCCATTCGATGGTAGCTTCAACGCCCTGTACATGCGGCAGACGCATAATCCCCCCCACCTGGCACCTTCAGCCCCAAACCCCTGCGTTAATCAACTTACCGTGCCTGCCAAGGCGTCATATAGATGTTGTTTTCCGTATAGAGTGTTTACCATTGGCCACGCTACTTATCTTGGTGCAAGCAAAGGGCGGCCAGTATCACGGCTGAGTGCGCAGTGGCTGACTTTGAGTTATGACGTCGCCCTACAACTCACTTAAGAAAGTCATGTGGAAAGTGTCACAGGAATATATATACTGGAATAAAATATTTCAATTCATACTATGTAATTAAAATTGCAGATAATCGCTTCATATAAACCTCCGCTTAATTGTTGAAAACCTTGTCGTTGATCGCAAGAACCAGAGCTAGGTAGTCCTTGCTATCCAGGTAATCGATGTATACAACGTTGGGGAACGACTTCTCGCCAACTTGCGGCAGAAGCCTTGTGAACAATTCCTTGTTGCAAGTGTAGGCGAGCTGTCGGATTGGTTTCAAAAACGAGTGCACCTTGTTGAGAAAATCGATAACATTCCCATTCCACGACGGCAGCTGCTGAGTCAATGTCCAAGAAAGCAAGAACAGCCCCTTCTCGTTGATCGACATGTGGCCCTTCATCTTGGTCAGTTGGTCATTGACCATGATGACGGCATCGTCCTTGTCGGAGTACTCGTTGCGAACGTTGAGCTGCGATGGCTTGTAAAAGCCCTTGTGCGCAAAGTCACCGAGGTCGAGGCCCTCATTCTCCATGACACAGACCACAGCTGATCTGCTGTTGCCGATAAAATCGTCCAGCTTCAGCAAGCTGAGATCATTGGCCTTGGATTTGTCTTGAACGACGTACAAGTGCTGAATCTTCAGCAATTCGTTCATGAGCGCGCGCCACTCGTCACGGTTGAACTCTCTCCAGTCGTCGGCATCCGTCTGGAGAGTGTGGGAGAAGTTCAGGATGATGAGCTCGGAACACTGCTGTGTGAATTGATTGACAGCGGAGATGATGCTGGCCAATGACTCACCTCGACCGCCAAGCTTACCAGTGTAATGGCCGGTCCATAGCTGGCCTCCTGAGTATTGAGGCCTGATGTCGAAGTACCTAGAGCCATTCACAAGCTGTCCGAGGACAGAGGTCGACTGTGTAAGAACGTAGTCATCAATTATGCCGCCTGGCACATCAGTGTGAGACACGGTCGACATGCCCGAGTCGTGAGTCCCCAGAATGCAAATCTGCGACAGGGGTCGCTGGCCGAGAGTCTTTCTGCTCTGCTGCATCCAGTCCATGGGAGGGTTGGATGAGTGAAAGCTTCCCTTCTTCCCTGAGAGCACGAAGTTGACGGTGCCGTCGTGGCGCCAGCCTAGCTGGATGTTTGAGCCACGAGGGTTGTTGGCTGTCTCCAGGCCGCTAAGTTCGATCCAGATGTTTGACGGCTTGTCACGGACGTGAATGCGGAAGGAGCTATCCGTTCCTTCCAGTTCGTACGTGACGGATCCGTTGGTGTCTGAGCGGGTGGTGAAAACACCCTGGTTAAACTCGACGTACGTGCCAGGTACAGCGCCTGCGAAATGATTAGATCTTGGGCTGTCTTTTGTAGACATGGGAATCATGTAACCTACCTGGTTCGATGACTTCAGGAAAGTTCCAGGCGTGCATCTGGTAGTTGCTCTGCTGTGTTCGCTTCCATCGGTACGGCGTACCGTTGACAAGAGCGACAGATCCTCCTTCACCCATTGTGTCTATTTATAACAGGAAATTGTATTAAATATTGTGGGAAAGTGCTGAAGGAAGAATAAAGTGGATGGTTTTGTATTGTTGGAAATCACAGAGGGCCATCCTCGGCCACATATTTATCTTCAATGAGGACTACCCACACACGCCGAGTCATCAATATTCTTTTGATGCATCCCTCACTCTGTCGTCTAGATCAAGTGAATAACCTCCTCAATCCAAAGCTCAATACTAGTACTGAGCTGAAGGCCTTGCCTGAGCAGGAGGCTGGCTGGCTGTTGATTTGACTATTGATTAAGCTATTTGTGCCACTCAAGTTAGTCAGAGCTGAACATGCAGCATACCAATGCCGCAGTGCGCCGACCCCCACTCCTGGGTGACCTTCTCCCACCAATTTCGTTTCACTTTCAGCCCCCTAGATGAATATGTTTAGTTGTGAGGGAAGGGTGAAGATCAGTCCAGGGTAAACAGTGCGGGTGCCCCGAAACATGTCCCAGACCAAGGCCTGAGGTGCACGAACTATTAGAACGCGTGGTGGGGTTCTCCAAAGCATCCCTGCAACACTCTAAACCACAAAAGGCCCGGCATTTCTGGAAATCAGATAACTAAAGCATGCCTAGCGAGCTTCAAGCTAGTCGATGGCGGTAATGGAATGCGGAGCTGACGGGCTGCATCAACTACTGATCAATGGTACACGGGCGCTTACTCAAACAGCCCCAGTGTCAGCTTCCATGAGTCCGCCCCCTGGGATTATGGTGGGGGGGTTGGCTCTGCATTCACCTTGGCAGTAATTCTGTGGCAGAGCATTGGTTCTCATGGAGAGTTGGAGGAACGTCGGTGGATTAACATGCGAGCATTATAAAACCAAGACGTGGTATAGATGTCATCTTCGTAATGGCGGTACCCAGACCTTACTGAACATGATTCACCATCTCCGGCTGGTAAACGACGACGACGGGCTCCGAGAATTACATGACAAGTCAAAATAACATAATGTTTTTACTTTACATTACAATCACCTCTTCACTCCGCCATTTCTAGCATGTCGGGACTTAGAAGGAACCCACTGATGACACAGAGTGCCTGCTGATTGGCGGCATCTTTTGCCCCAAGAACATGGCTCTTGGGCATGATGGAAGTCCGTTACGTTCTATTGCTCACTCAAAGACCCAATTCAAGGATTTTTGTGATCTCAAAGTCAATATAACAGTCAACAATGACGCAAAGAATGACGAAACTTACGATATTGGACCTGCATGACCTATGACACCACGCACCACCTATGAGGAGCCAAGATTTTTTCAACCTTGTTTATCTACCTCCAAGAGGTTGAATTCTCATCCACGCGATGAAGAGCCCTCAATGAGCTTCAAGTCGCGCAAGCCGTTTTCCTTACTTCTATCGCGTAGATCTCCCGTCTTCAAATCGCCCTTCAGATTCACAGCGCTAGTTCAGTCTTTTTTCACTTTTAAGGACCTTTTATTGCTTTCTATGCACACCATGTTTTAGATTGGTTATCTGCTTTGACCGGAGCGCTGTCAAATTGGGCTTACGAGAGGGCGGCTGCTTCAAAGGATAACCCCCCAAATAAAATGTTGCGGGCCATTTGAAGGATCACGAATCATTAGTTGACTGGCAAGAGCTTTAGGTCTCCCGTGGTTTGACGGTATCCTTGAAAAGATGAAGATAGAGGCCCGGCGTTTTTTCTAAACTATTATCAGCTTCAAACTCACTTTAACCGTCATTATGTGTAGTTCTCCTCGGTTTGAGTCAATTCATGCAACAATGGCGTCAGTATCAATGAGAGCTCCCTTAACCTTAATCTCAGCATGACTGTATCACCATTCCCCCGTACTTATACACCATCAGGGTAGTCTACTACGGCCTAAAACCCTTTCCAATTGTACGATAAGAGTGGTCTCTTGCATGTATCCCGAGCTAACCCTCTAAATGCATTAGGTGTGGGTGAAAGTGGCCTCCCACTCAGTATTTGGACCAGAATCACTACGTATTCTTCCATGAAGAATGAGAGTCTGACTTGTTATCTGTACAAATTAATTTGAATGTGAGATACTGCAGTAAGCGCCACGCGATCGCTTTCAAACCCCTATGACCTGGATGGGCCATGATGCTAGCAAGCAATTAGCAATATGGCCTATGGTGCTGCAAAATAAAGCTGAGATTCCAGATCCGGATACGTATCGTTCCACACAACCAGCTACCGAATAGCAATTTTAATGTCCAATTGTAATTAAAAGTCACGCCAGAGCGTAAGTTAGCAATTTATCCGGCTCATCGGTTTAACATGGTGAGCAAGTGAACCCAAAGCAACCCTCCTTTCACGAAACCTTGAGGGTCAAAATCCACCCCCCCCCCCCC